>SWEM01000839.1:0-11068 GCA_019593585.1 Nitzschia palea | reverse complement strand
GGGTAGGATTGATGGTGCTATGTAATGGTCCTGGGCCAATGATGCAAGAGGATTTGGACAAACTGAACCTCTTGCATTGGAATATTGAATTATTGTGTAGGACAGAGTACCTAAAGGTGTGAGGAGGAAATGCCAGTACGGTTGATTCGCACCTACTTGGATAGGTGTCCTAGTTGTTAAGTACAAAAAAGGGGGACATGCATGCCCTACAGTGGAATGTGGGGGGGATAAATTTTTGGGGACTCTGATGATCACTACCAAGTGAATTAGGACACTTGACTGCCTTAACATTGCTTCATCTTGCCACAAACTCGTTTACTGGAACATTGCCCACCGAGTTGACCCAAATCAGTGCACTCCAAACTTTGCAAATCCACTCCAACCAGCTCACGGGGACCATACCGACTCAGATTGGACGAATGGTCAACCTCAAGGAAATATTGATGGACGGAAATGGTTTCAAAGGGACCTTACCAACAGAATTGGGCCAGCAGAAAGGTCTAGAACTCTTGAGTGTCTACAACAATGAGCTGACTGGCACAGTGCCGATGGAATTTGGCCAACTCACTGCATTGACGTTTTTGAGTTTTGCTACAAATTTCTTGACTGGCACATTACCGACTGAACTGGGTCAAATGATAAATGTTGTCGAGTTTTATGCCGACGTCAATGCGCTCAACGGGACGTTGCCATCCGAGATTTCAACCATGTCAAGTGTCCAAATTTTCTCTGTCACTGGTAATTCCTTCTCTGGGACATTACCAACACAGTTTGGTCTCATGACAAATCTTCAGCAACTATATGTGGACAGTAACATGTTGACTGGTCCCCTACCGAGTGAGTTGGGACGATTATCTGTACTTCAGTTACTTGAGGCCTACAACAACAAGTTGAGTGGGACATTGCCGTCCGAGTTGGCCACTTTGACGGCCTTGACTTCGCTTTCCTTGGGTATGAATGCTTTGACAGGAACGTTACCATCCGAATTGGGGCAAATATCAGGTCTTCAACAATTGTTTGTGCACACCAACAGTCTAAATGGGACAATACCGTCAGTGTTTTTTGCCATGACTGACATACACACATTTGCCGTCTACAACAATGGCCTCACGGGGACACTACCAACACCAGTTGGTGCCATGACAGGCTTGAACGAAATTTCTGTAAACGGAAACCAATTGGTTGGCACTTTACCCACAGAATTTGGACAACTCACCGCCCTTTCGCTTCTTGATGTCAGTGTCAACTCATTACGCGGGACATTGCCGACAGAGCTAGGTCAATTGACTATGGTTAATACTATCAATATGTCCAGCAATATGCTGAATGGGACGCTGCCAACAGAGTTCAGTCGACTTATTGCACTGGAATCATTGGTTGTCGGCTCTAACAGGTTGTTGGGGACATTACCAACGGAGTTTGGCCAATTGTCAGGCTTGTTGGATCTATGGCTTGATGACAACTATTTGACAGGGACATTACCAACGGAGTGGGGGAGATTGACTTCATTGCTGACGGTTCATATTGAGAATAATGCCTTGATTGGTACGTTGCCGATGGAGTTATCTGCATGGAGCAACATGCAAGAGTTCTTGTTCAGCGGAAACAACTTTACCGGATCAGTCAACGATGTAATTTGTTCAGGAGCCAAGCAATGGGACACTCTTCAAAGTGATTGTTTAGTCACGACCAATGGTGAAATTTATATTGAATGTCAATGTTGTACGATTTGCTGTAATGCCAATGGCGAGGATTGCCAACTTAATGCATGATCAAAACTTTTTTTTAAAACGCCGCTAAATTGGTCTGTGGAAAGAAAAGCCTACACGTAGCATCCATCGTGGCAAAAGCACTTTTGTATTCCTGCCTATGGAAGCTTAGCAATTAACATAGATGATGTCTTCTTGAAACGCTCTCGGTACCTGATATCCGAGCACCAGTTACGGCTCCTACCGAAACCTGGTTTCATTATCACCGTCAAAATAAAGACTTCACGACGACAATTACAACTAACGACGATTGAATGGGGTTCATCATCAAGTCCACAATCTCATGTTTTTCATGACAGCTTTGACATTGTAGATTATCTGACCACCACGATTACCGGTAATCATATCGGAACGATTCAAATTTTGGGACAAGAGCCAACGTGTTGCAATCTTGCCCTACCTTCAATTTTTGAACGAAGGGAACTTCGACGGGAACGAATTCTTGGTACCAAGTCTACCAACAGAGCTCCTATCATGGACCCTGCTAACGAATATCGCTCAACATAGTGCAAAAGCATTGGAGTGGTAAAATACCGGCTTTACGATTGCCCCATTGACCGTTTGGATTGACTGTCGGATTAGAATATTTCATTGGTGAGTGGCTCATTTTTACGAAAGCGCGGTAGGCCATTTGGTGGCATCATCATGGCTTGATCTCAACTCGAACTCGTTTGCAGTGACATGGTGAAGAGGCTAGCGCCCTATGAATTCACAGCCAGTCTGAAATCGTTCATGACGACTTGAATGGGACTAGACCGACTCATCGTGAGGAAGAAGTGTTCGTCACGGACCGTGAAAGTTTTGTTCTGTTTATTGGAATGGCTTTGTCAGGACTGGACGATAGTAGCGTGGAGGTTCTTCTTGGCAGCACTACAGGGATTCCATTTTGCCGGTGATTTGCGTCAAAGTCACCATTTTTGTTTGTTCCTTTTTTGATGCCAGCTTCACGACTGGGATGTACCAATGAATCCGCGAAACAAGAACTTCACTGTCAATATCTATCGCAATAGGCGATCACAGCATATATCCTCCTCGTACAGCCTTGACAGGGACATCACGTCATTCGAATTGGTTCACATGAGTAACACTTTGCAAGTGAAAAATTAAGTTCAAGTTGGAGGACAAAAGATGGGCTGAGTACAGCACTAGTACAACAAATACCTGGTATCTGGTACCTGGTACAGGTTGAGGTACCTGGTAATAAGTCCTCCCTTCGTTTGTTCCTTGCTACGTGCATTTACAGATACTTCTCTGCACACCTGCCCAACTGCCTCAATGCTTGACGCTTGACGAGAGACTAGAGCTCCCGACACCGGTCACCTGGTGCCATCTCATTATACTCGACTCGGACGATCAGGAGAACACCGGTACTCATATTCTTCAAAAAGATACTTAGTACTAACCCGTTAGTATTAAACCACCCTCATCGGTTCAACTTTCTGAAATAACACGAACTTCACTATTGCCCAGACTTTGACATCACATCGTCATTTAAGTCCATCGAACGGACCATAAGTGCTCATTTCACTTAACACTGATTTTCTTGAACACCTTGTTTCGGTCTCCAACCTAGCTGTAATAGTCAGTATTTTGTGCCCGTTGGGGCAACGGGGTATAAACAATAAAACCATTTGTCCCAGTAAGATTCACTTCCTTACTGGGTACCACGAATCGTGCGTTCTCTATGGATTTGACAATAAATGAGCAGGCCGCGAATAAACATTCGGCCACCACTTCTGATTTAAAGTTCCCACCAAAAGTTCTTTCGATACCCACTGGAAAGTGTCCTTATGCACGGCCAAGAACCCAGAAAAAGTCTTTGCCGCACACAGTTCACTTTACCCGTCCTGCCATAAAATTGCCATTGTGTAGTTTGTTGCCGTGCATGGTCGATCATTGCTCACAGTCAGTCCCCACTTTGAATACCAAGAACATCACCTGGCTCTTTCCTTGCTCAGTTTTCTTGGTTCTTGACTGTAAAAAGGATTGATTCTTTTTCCTCCCCTGCTCGGTCCTTCACCAAGGCTTCGACAAGTTGTTGGTACTGATTCGATCTGAGATCGACCAAAGAATGATGGAGGAAGAAGGACGTAACGAGGAACCAGCCCACGTGTCCGACTCAGGAGAGAAGGCATCTTGTGTTTCACCGCCACTAGCAGGTGATGGTACTAAATTGTCCTCTTTCACACCCAGTGCTGTTACCAAAGAGCTCGCTGCTGCTGATGACAACAAGAACGACAATGACCTTACCATGATCAAGGCCACTTTAAGAACTGACAAGAACACCATCTCAAAGCCTGGCGCCACCTACGAGTCCTTGACTTCATCTTCCGTTTCTGTTGCGGACAATTCTGTTTCCCCCTCTTCGCCTTCTCGAACCTCCAGGAGGCAAATGGCATACGTTGCCAAGATGCAACAGAACAAGCACCAAGTTCATCCTCTGTTTCGGTTGCTGAAAATTCTGTTGCCTCTTCAGGTGCTCGAGCAGTATCCAGAAGGCAAATGGCATACGAGTCCAAGATGCAACAACAAGAACAAGCACCAAGTTCGTCCTCTGTTTCTGTTGCTGAGAATTCTGTGACCTCGCCTTCTGCTTCTCGAGCATCCGAGAGGCAAAATAGATACGATGCCCAGATGCAGCAGCAACAACAAGGGACATCCTCCTCAATAGTACGACGCAATCGAAGGAACAAGGAATCCATGATGAGTAGTAGTACGACCAGTGTTGCTGGAGAGGTGAACGTAAATTTCGAAGACATGACTCATGATGAGGAGGATCTCGATGAGTATTTCAATCCGGGCAAGCCAGGAGCGGTGTCAGTCGAAAGGAAGAAGAACAAGGAGAAAGAGTTTCCAAAGATAGGCATAGGGTTGATGGAGGAGGAAGATATCATCGCGGAGAAGACGGACGCTGCCAAGGGGCTACCACCACCAGACGAAGAAAGTCCTGCTCCGTTCATTGCGAATGCTCGACTTGTTCGTGATGGTGAGGATGACGATGATGATGAGGACGTTCTCCAAGAGAAAATGGCCAAGAAGATTCAATCTGTTGTCGAGTCTCAACTCAAGAGCAACAATGTGGTCTTGGCGGAAATTGTAACGATGAGTCCCGATGGGACCACCTTCATATCATCGAGTTCTAACGAGTCCAAGATGTGTGGCATGTCCATCTGGACATGCAGAATTGTTGCTTTTCTCTCGCTATTGTTGCTGGTTGGAGTAGTTGTTGGAGTTGTCGTCGCGACGAAAGATTCCGGTACTAATTCGGTTCCAATGAGTAATGTGACTCCTCCACCCTCTTTGGCACCCACCGATCTCACCCAAGCCGTTATTCTGCTGAAAGAGCTCAAACCTTGGGTCATTCGGACAGAAGAAGATATGCCTCCATTTCAAGACGTCACAAGTCCAAGATATCAGGCATTGGAGTGGTTGTCAACGGATAGTATTGCTCTATCTGCTGATCGTTCGACCACTACCCTTTTGGAGCGCTATGTCTTGGCTGTTCTGTATTATGCGACCAATGGTGCCAAGTGGATGAGACAGGATTTCAACTTTTTGACGGAATTGCCCGTTTGCGAGTGGAACAATAAAATACCTCCAGACCGTGAAGGAGCTTTGGGCGTGTACTGTGAAGAAACATCCTCCGTGCAACGAGTTGGGTTATTCTGCAATGAACTTGCTGGAAGTATTCCTTGGGAGTTGAGCCTTCTTGTCGACCTGAAAGGTCTCAATTTTGGAGTCAATGAATTGATAGGTTCCATTCCAACCGAGCTGGGGAACTTGACAGCCTTGGATTCTTTCCAAGTGGGAACAAACCTATTGAGTGGGACCATACCAACAGAGTTGGGCAAACTAAGGCTTCTAACGAGTCTCTACTTTGATAACAATGCACTGAAGGGAACAGTACCTACCGAGTTCTTCTTATTGAGCCACCTGACTGACTTTAGTATGCCCAACAACACGATGAGTCGATCCTTTCCAAGCGAACTCGGACAATTGACTGCGTTGCTCAGTCTCTCTACGAACATGTTCACTGGAACAATCCCCACAGAGTTGGCACAAATCAGTACTCTCCAAGCATTTCATGTTTTCTCCAACCAGCTCACAGGGACTATACCGACTCAGTTTGGCAAGTGGACCGACCTCAAGGAATTGATGATGGATGAAAATGGTTTGAAAGGGTCCTTGCCAACAGAATTGGGTGTACTTGCTGTTCTGGAACTCTTGAGTGTCGCGACCAATCAGCTCACTGGCACAGTGCCTACAGAATTGGGCCAACTCACTGCTTTAACTTTTTTGAGTTTCGCCACCAATTCATTCTCAGGAACGTTGCCGACCGAGATCGGTCTGCTGACAAATATTCTCGAGTTCTATGCGAACGATAACGTCGTAAACGGGAAATTGCCCTTGGAGATGACAGCAATGTCAGAAATCCAAGTTGTCTCTGTGGCTAATAATGCCATCACAGGGACATTGCCGACACAAATCTTTAACTTGACTTCACTTCAGAACCTTTCTGTGGGTGGTAACATGTTGACCGGGCCCTTACCAAGTGAGCTGGGACAACTGTCTCTCCTTCAGGTCCTGGAAGCCGACAACAATAAGTTGAGTGGGATAGTACCATCCGAGTTGGCCACGTTGGCTGCTTTGACTTCACTTTCCTTGGGTGTAAATAATTTTACCGGCATGTTACCAACAATGTTTTTTGCCATGACCAACTTGACGACGTGTTATATCAACAATAACGGCTTCACGGGGACACTACCAACACACATTGGTACAATGACAGCCTTACAAGAATTTTCAGTTCGAGAGAACATGTTGAATGGCACTTTACCGACCGAGTTGGGACAACTCACATCCCTTGTGATTCTCGATGTCAGTTTCAACGCACTCAGCGGGACATTGCCGACAGAGCTAGGACAACTGACAATGCTTGATACGTTTAATGTGACCAGTAATATGCTGAATGGGACATTGCCAACAGAGTTGAGTCGACCCACTGCGCTCATATCATTGATGATAGGCTCAAATCGATTGATGGGGACATTATCATCAGAGTTTGGAAACTTGTCGGGCTTGTTGGATTTGTGGCTTGATGATAACTATTTGACAGGGACATTTCCAAGTGAGTTGGGGGCTTGACTTCTTTGTTGACGGTTCATATAGAGAACAATGCCTTTACAGGCACTTTGCCGTTGGAATTGTCGGCATGGAGCAATGTTCAGGAGTTTTTGTTCAGCGGAAACAACTTTACCGGATCAGTCAATGAAGGCTTTTGTGCAGCCAACACAATGAAATGGGAAGCTGTCCAGGGCGATTGCATACCGACCAATGGCAAATTTTATATTGAATGTAAGTGTTGTACAAGTTGTTGCAATGCCAATGGGGGCGATTGCCAAATGATGTAGGCAAGGGGGGAAATTCTCGAATGGTCCTACGACTTGCATATATTTGGTCCGTATTAATACACAATAATGGGGTTATTCTATATATGGTTTTATTGTAAAAGGAATGATGCGTTCTCTGGTGGTGAATCGCGATCTAATTGTCAAGGTTCGAACGTACGATCGGCAATTCTCCAATTGAGGCGTCCCACCGTCGTAGAAAAGTTGATGATTGACAAAGACTCAAATCCAGCTGCCATCCTGACTCAACAGATATTCCAAAAAGAAACGATGATTGAACTTCGTGCAACCAGCACACGTTGGCTATAGAAACGATCACCTTCCTGTCCCTTCGACTCAAGAAGGAGTATGTTTGGTATCTAGTCCAGTAAAGTCATGCTCTCCGACCCAAAAGAGCTCTATGCAGTTGACCATGGATACTCAAACTTCAGTTTTGAAAGATCGTAAGTTGGTTGTGGAATGAACCAGTGGAGTGGTCTTGCTTGCTCTGTGGTGCGTCACCGCTAATACAGTCAGTCTTCTTGGCCGGCAGCTTGATAAGCAGTATGAGGCAGGATTGATTTTTTCCTTCTTCTTCTCTGTGTTTTTCTCGCACGCTTCGATATAGTAGTTGCTCTGGTGATTCGTTCTGGCTGAGTTTATTCTAGCATGATGTGTTTTCCGTGAGTCTTTGTGCTTCGAAGCAATTTGTGGACCGACAGGAATTACAAGTGCTCGAATAACATGCAAAACAACGACGACGGGGACGGACTCGTAGCCTATCACTGGCTACAAGGGCATGTATTATCAAAACCGCAGCAACACAGCGATACGCGCGCCGAAAGTTTCTTGCCCCACAAAAAGATTTCATTGTTGGTTGCCACCTAGGGTACAGAGATAGTCCCATTGATGTTGGTTGGTATATGGTACTCCCAACATACTAGAATGATTTACTAGCATACCATCCTGAAAAACCCAAAATGCGATGGCCACAAACTCCCAATTGCGGAATCCCTTGGTAAACCAAGGAACCTCTTGCCGTAGATGAGTCCATTATCATGACCACACGAACTTGTTCACTGGGACCATTGTTGTCGGAGATAGGCAAGATTCATGCACTCTCGTCCTCCAAAGTAAATGCCGGGGCCCTGCTTCATCGACCAAGTGGAATAATATCCTACAAGTCGATCATATCATCGTGTACGTTGCTGTCCTTGAGCTATTCACCATTCGGAGAATGACGTTGCTGGGGTACATTGCCCAATCGACTTTCGACTCATAAAAATTTAGGTCAACCAAATGATGTCGGTTGGGGGAGTGCAATGACTTGCCTGCGACATGGGTCAATGGTCAAGTTCACAAAATCGTGTTTTGGATTAGTACACCTTCTGAGATTGTAGTTGATCTGAACAGAAAGGTTCCAAACGATGTACATGGCAGTCTTGCATTACCCAACTAGTGAATACGTCCGCCACTGGAAAAGAAACGATTGAACTTTTTGCCACCGGCACACATTGGCGATAAGAATGATGACCTTCCTCCTTCAACGCGAGAATGATTGTGTTCCTCGATATGTAGTACGGTGATGACATATCCTCCGACCCACAAAATCTTACTCTATGCACTCGACCTCGCTGTCATCTTGAGTTAATCAATCACGTGCTACTCTCGGAATTGGACTGTTTTGGAACTCTTGAGCGTCTCAACCAATCCGGTCACCGGCTCAGTGCATTCCGAATTGGGCCAACTCACTGCTTTAACGTTTCTTAGTTTCGCCACCAATTCGTTGAGTGGCACATTTTCCCACCGAGATGGGTCAGATGATAAATATTGTCGAATTCCATACCAACGATAACTTCCTCCAGGGGAGGTTACCATTAGAGATTTCAGCCATGTCTAGGATGCAAAGAATCTATACGGTCAGCGATAATTCATTGTTACAGGGACATTGCCAACTTCAGAACCTTTCTGTGGACGGTAAGATGTTGACTGGGCCCCTTCCAAGTGAGTTGGGACAACTATCTCTACTTCAGTCACGGGAAGTATACAACAACAAGGTGAGTGGGACCGGGGACCGTACCATCCGAGTTGGCCACTTTGACTCCCTTGACATTGCTTTCCTTGGGTGTCAATAATTTTACTGGCATGTTACCACCCAAGCTTTTTGAAATGACCAACTTGGCAACGTGTCATATCCACCATACTCGCTTCACGGGGACATTGCCAACATATGTTGGTACAAAAACAGCCTTGCAAGCATTGTCATTGCGAGAAAACATGTTGAATGGTACTTTACCGACCGAGTTGGGACAACTCACAGACCTTGTGATTCTGAATGCCAGTTTCAACTCACTCAGCGGAACAATCCCAACAGAGCTAGGACAACTGACAATGCTTGAAGCCAGCAATGTCACCAGTAAGATGCTGAAAGACAATATGTTTGCCGAGAACATTGCCACTTTTGGGTTGGAATGGATCGGACAGTGCCGTTTCGACGACGATGGTGCTTCCTCACACTCCTGATCATCTGGTACTACCGGTACTTGGTACTAACTACTTGGCATTATGGAGCTCTTTTTTGCACGTACCAGGACTGTTTATGACAGGGCGACATCTTTTTCCATCCAACTCGAGGGCGACCAATAAATATGCAATGAAACTTTCACGTAATGACCGTCGCCATGCCGGTAGTCGCGGTTTTGGCACGTGTTGGGCCATTTAAGCTCACCGGTACGTTCGCCTATTCAAACATTGTAATCATTAAATGCGCATTTCTCAATACTTTAAATACATCTTTTGTTTCTTCAAGCATTGACCAATAGTTCATAACAATATATGCACTGCTACTCTCAAAAACGCAATACTTCTGCAGTGGTACCAGGTAATGCAAGAACCCAGAAAATTCGCAGAGGGAGGTAGTCGCAGGGAAAGTTTCCTGCGAAAACAGATCTCGTCGACACCAGGCGAAAACAGATACTTTTCGCGCGATGTCCAGGACATAGAAAAAGCAAGGTGTTGCATGGCTTTTCGTTGTTTCATAGCTGTGTCGATCCCTGGAAACAACCGCCGCTCCCTTTTTTAAGGTTTTATTCTTCCGTGTGTTGCCTCCTACCTAAGTGCTTGTCGTGGTTCTGACCCTTGCATCGATCGAGACCAACATGGGAAGGAGCAACGAAGAACCCGCCAAGGGTGACCTAGAGGCTCCTTCTCCACCCGGAAGATCGTTTGGGGCAGCCACGAAGCTTGCTACTGGCAATGAATCCATGACTTCTGACGGTAGTACCTTTGCACCTGGCTCTTCCCTGAGTGATACCCCGCCACCAGTCTCTGGTACTGCAGATTCGTCTCCTAGTACCACAGGAAGTTGTCTAGCATCTAGCAAGCAAGATGGATTCGATGCCAAGGTGCAACGAGGAGACTATCGAAAGAAGGACCCTGTGGGCGTTTTGGCCCTTGCTCCGCCTGGAGCCGAGCCTGTGAGTGCGACGAAAGAAATCACCGAAGAGCAGGATGAAAAAGACCTACAAGAAGGACATCAGTAACGCCCCCTTTTGGGCGCGCACACTGCACACCCCATTTTAGGACCCCCCCACCTTAATATCACCTTTTTTTATGCCACATGTTGAACAGAAAATGCCAGCTCATTTCCGAAATCCAAATCTTTACCCAAACATCCCCCGTCATCCTGTTTTGCACCGCACCCACCACACCACATCCCTCTGCATCTCAAACAGGTTCTCTTCTCCTATTTACTCTTGATTCTTTTCCATATCTAGAGGGCATTCACATTTTCCGTATCTCACATACCATCACTCCCATTTATTCTTCTTGTTATAACTCATATATACCGGCATGCAATAAAAATGAAGAGACAGCGCCGAATGAGTAAACGCCAAATGGATTTTGTCAGGA
>SWEM01000838.1:0-11071 GCA_019593585.1 Nitzschia palea | reverse complement strand
TGTTTATTGTCGCTTGTTGCCTGACCGAAGGAGAGGGGAGGTAATGCAAATGCATGGAACGAGAATACCGGTACCCTCATGCAGTCGTCGGTCAGTATACCGGTACCAATTTGGTCACCTGGGACAACATCGGAGACCTGGAAAAAAGGGCAAAATTTTTTACCGTGCAATATGTACCCTCTAGAGATTCATTACAACATAATAATTTTGATATACCCCACAATGGTACATTCTTATGCCCACGAATTAAACCCATCACTGTGACGGTAATCATTAGGCATTCCAAATTTTGACGTTAATTCCCGAATTTTTCATTGTCTTCCCAAATTATTTATTCCCTTGGTACATACATACATAATTTACATATAATTCATTTCGTACATTCGGACGGTTCTCATCCGCCACGTCGTCATCCAAAATTCTTACCTGAGACAAGCTCATATTCTCCATTCATCCACACCAACCACCTACCACTGTCAATTTTGTCCTGCACTTGCATGTCCTTCCTGTAACGTCTACGTGTCCTGATTCAGTACTAAATATCATTTTTCCCATCAAAATTGAAATCAGTACTGAATTGGGCCACGTATATTTCTACACAACTCCCATTTCACAAGAATACCAGAGTCCCACTTGCTCCCTGTCTTGTTTCTTCACTTTTCCCATCACGTTTCGACGGATGAATTCCACAATCAACATGGAAAACAAAGCCGATAGGCTCACGACTGATACCGGCATCCCACCAATCATCCCCATTACTCAAAAGCAAGCAGCAAAACGACAACCTATGAAACTTCCAACCAACCAGAACAAGAAACGCAAGGAGACACCTCCGGTAGTACTGGCCCAGCATTCACCTCGTCCCCTTAACCATGACCATCACTTCATTCTAAAGAAGTACAAACACCTCATTCAACAGGCAAGAGACAGCACCACAAATATTGCACCAACGACTGAAGAGCTTTTAGCCATCATTCATCAGTGGGAACCCAAACGCGACATTATATGCCTTTATGTTCGATGGGCTCGACAACTTCCAAAAAATTTTGCCCTTGACTCCATTGCCACACTCTTATGTCTTGCAGATCAATGCAACTACACCCCTCTCAATTTTCTCCTGAAAGTCAAAACACTCAATGTCTCACGGAGTACGACCAGCTATGGTGTCTCATTGAGTTTTGACCTTAGACCTACAAAAGATGGAGATGCATTATCAAAACAATTTCTTGGTTTATCAGTGACGCTTGCCCTACTTCAAGCAAACATCACCAATTCCAATGGTATACTTGGCAAGAACAAAATGAGATCAAAAACCCCACGATTAAATCAAGCCATGACTGTAGGACTTGGTGAGACAAACAACAACCAAACTACTTTTCAAGCAATGCCTCAAATTGAGTTTCATACCGGTCAAGCTTTGACTAACCGATTGTGGCGCTGTATCATCCATCGCTGGATTTCTTTGTACATTTTGGAACATTTATTCAGACCCCAAGGACCTTCTTCTTACTGGAACCATCAAGATGCACTAATCTATTCATTCCAAATGTTTGCTAATGCCGGTAGATCACGATATGACTATCTTGCACCATTGGCCGGACTTTGTTTACATTTTGTGGATCCAAAGCACGACATTGAGTCTAACAGGGACCAACTGAATTTGATATGGAAGGATCCAGAAAAGTTAGTTCCATTTGGAAACACCTTTCTCACTACGATTTCTGAGAAAGAAAAGATTGCAATTATCACAACTACCTTTCTTGACCTTGCCAGGGTATGTCCCCAGAAATGCTCGTACGACCCGCGACATCAACATATTGAGAAACGATGGATTATGCTGAGGTCGTACGTCTTTTATTATTGGCTCGATCAAGCCAAGAATCAAAATGTTCGTATGCAGGTTATAAATAATCTCAAGACACCATTGCATCATCCTGCTGACAAAATTCAGAAGAAACCAACAAGTAAAGAATGCAAAGAAGGAGCACGCGCTAGTATTCCGGTTAACAGTATACAAAAAGAAACAAGGACAGCTCCTGCCATCATCGATGTTTCTACTACTGTGACTCGATATGCAAGAACGGAAGAAAATGGCCTTGAATCTTTGCTCTCTACTCGGACTGTGTTAGAAAGGAGTGAAGAACCTGTTGTTGAAATACCCCAACCACCTAACCAAGCACTTCTTGAACCACAGAATGCGATATTTAACTTTGATGCCGTATCTCTTATACATCCACAGACGATGCGTGACTATGTTTCCTCTTACCTTTTGGTTCATACTGAAGACAGTATTGATGTTGTTTCTAAACTTTCCCCCTTGGAAGTATACTCGGCCGACAATCTCTACATGCGACGACATGGACGATTCAGTGGAGACAAAACGTTTTATCCTACGAGCAATATCGGAGACGTTATCCTATCAGTTGGGTCCGACACCAAATGTTTCATTGATCGGAAATCCCGTTATTTCCATGTTGCAAGGGAAGGTTCATCATATTTAGTGCAACACGGTCGACTGTTGCCGAACATTTCTCAATTGAAATCATTATGCAAGGCAATCACCATTCATGGAAAACATGATACGACACGATCTAATGGACAGTTTCGAGTCAATATTGGTTGTGGGGGCCAGGATCGACGGGACGGTGTTCCCTGTCAGTTACATGATTCTGGATTCCGAAAACATCTTGAAGCCGACCCCCAGTTTGATTCAGGTCTTATACGACGTTACATTGGTCAGTGTACTGAAGTGATTTGGAAGATTTGTCAAGACATGCAGAGGGATGCCAACGATAGTCCCATGGCACAAGATCACATTCGAACTCGAATGTATTCAAGTCACCTTGCCAAATATCTTATGATGAATGAAGAAGTCGGGTTTGAGGATGTGACTATCGTGTTTTCTCGCCTCTATCCTATTCCAAATGATGTTTCGTACCATCTTGATTCCATGAACGATTCTGTTGCAGGCTACACAAGGACGTGCTGCTTGAACATTTCCTTGTTACTACTTGAAGGCGAGAAAACAAACATAGTTCAACTACAGGTGTGTTGGTTTGTGGGTTTGTTGTGTGTTTTTCTTTGTTTTGTGGCTGCAAGCGAACAACTAATTCATTTCTCATTTACTACAGGTAATAGCAAATTTTAGGAGAGTGATTAGGGAATACTTAGTGCCATTCAAGAAAGCATTAAGTTCGGTGACTGAATCCGCAAAGAGGTATTTCCATCGATGGCAACGAAATATCAACAAGATCTATGCTGGTACAACACATAGGGTACCGACACCATTTGACAGATCTCATTTTTTCCTCGACGATTGTCTGTCGTACGAAACCATTCAGATCCACGATGGCATCACTGGTGAATACTTGCTTACCGAGATTGGTGTTTCAAGAGTCATGTCGTTTTCAATGTATTTTCATCATTTGATGAAACTGAAAACTAGACTACAAGTGGATCAACGTCTCGAGCTTTGTTTTGTTTGTTCCTATCTTGCGAATCCATTTTGGTTCGACTACATTATGGGAATTCTAATTGAGGATGTGGAGGAAGACTTTGAGTTTGGTGTCCATCCATTCTACGATTGGGCAACCGAGACGTCACACATTTTTGGAAACTGGCAAGGTGGTCCCTACAATCGTTGGTCTCCCTGTGGTGGACAACATTCTATTCTTGACATTTTTGGTGGAAACCGCGAAGCTACCATCGTCGACTACTCACTGGGGAGGCAGCGTCTAGAAAGTATAATTGAAATCTTGCATGGTCATATGATCTGGATTGATTCATTGGTAGGGAAAGGTGTTGAACCGATGGTTGATTTGCCATTACATTACGTACAAGACAAGATGGAAGCAACGGTTCGTTCTATTTATAATGTGGTTCCATGCCAATTCAACATGTTTCGACTGGCAATCTTTACTACATTTCTAATCGGCACTGCTGAAGTGAAACCAGGACGACATCTGCGTCAACTTATGTTTCCAGTAAAGGGCACCGCATCGTTCAACCATTTGGTAAATCCATCAATGTCGCATATGTCCAAGGAACGAGCAGAGGAGCTGTCAATGAACGCGAGAGGTGTGGTAATCGCAAATGATGGCGTGTCAAATGTTCCAGGTGGTTCAGTAGACAAAGCAATGCAGTTACTGTCCATGCAATTCAATCGTCCAGGATATCATCGGGATGAAATTGAATGTTTGTTGTGTGAAAGTTTTCCTGGGAGAAACCTTGGATGCCGAGACTGGTTCCGCAAGGGACAAAATCTCTATGATATCAATACTGATGGTGTACTTTATGAAAAGAAGTACGGGATGGAATCCGATTGGGAAGTGGTTGTGACGAATGGCTCATTACAAAACTTTGCCTTTTTACAACTTGGATCAATGGGCAAGGCTTGTGACTGACAATATTCAGGGACTGGCAATGGCACCGTGAAGAACTTGTGGGGAACGTAAAATTGAAACGCGGAGATATTAAATGGATGTGTCAATTTGAGCGTGGCTTTGTTCAAGTCGAATTAGTGGTGGTTGGATGGAATTTTGTTGTAGCCTGTGTTGTTGAGGAGGCGCTGTTGATGTTTTAAAATGCCTTATAGACCGAGGAGACTTGACAATCATGTGACAGTACTACCATAAACTTGGAGCGATTAGTCATCGTCGATTGATGCGATTGAAGCAGGGTTGATTGTCATGGTGGTGATTCTCTCGGGTGCGGCTCATTCTTTTGAAGGGGTCGGTCCATGGAAGTTGGCACATCACCGTAAACATTTTCATCATCAGTTACCAGAGCAGGGTGACTTCAAGGACGATGAACGGCGACGTTTGCAAAACGATGGTAGCGGCGATGGTTCTTCCAAACTTGTTGTTTTGCGGTCGGTTGATGCATTGACCTTGTGTGAATAGCCGACGGGGCTATCGCGGCAAAGAGACGATGCTTCTGTGACTAGGCGGTTGTGCTTTTTGGGAGTGGTGGGTAATGGAGCTAAACAAGTGCCCAAAATGTGATATTTGATACTTCCTACGCCATTTTTGATTGTGCAAATTGGTTTTATTATTGAATCAACGCTGTAAGTCCCTATACTTAGCATGTTCTTGAATCGATGTTTTGATCATCTTACGAACTGTATTGACCATATCTGTGGATCCCAGGTCAACAAATGGTTTTGATAATGAACGATTAACATTTTTTGTTAATAAATGTCGATTCCATTCATACCATGCATACGCCCATTCATTTCGTGGTCGTACGATCATTACTCCTTTCATTGAACAATCAAACAGTGACGATGACGGGTTGTGAGATATTCCGAACAAAGTGGAATCGATTGCCGCGCAATTAACACTGTATACTGCGGGAGAACCAGATCGCGAATACTGCATGTTGTAATGGGTTGCTAACACTGAATTCATGTAACCCGGTATCTTCCCGTCCGACCCAACATCCACTGAATGCACCAGAGCAAGCAAGGTGTTGTCATCCTTCTGATAAAATGTAAGACATTGTGCTGGAAGGAGGTAAGAGTTATCATCGTCGTCTTCCCATTGGACGTTCACAAAGTCATGCCAAGGTCCTTCTTTTCGATAATTTGGGAAGGCGCGAACATAAGAACCATCACGAAGAATCACTTCATTGAAAATTGGAATTTCATCTAACGAAGGTTCAAGTTCAAGCATCTTTTGTACAATCATAGGGTTTAGATTTCCCGAGGCAATATCTGGTACACGTCGTTGACCTTTGCGATCCACTGCAAGTACACTCCTCGCTGGTTGACGAAGTATCACAAAGTGTGGTTGTTGACGGGAAAATGAGTCGGTACCGGTTGTTCCATGTGATTCGGTTGGTGCATCATTACCATCCGATGGACTAGAACCTTTTTTTGTTTCCCCCTCAAGACATCGTCCCATCTTTTCGAGTAAATGGCGATCAATGATTCTTGAACAAGTTTGTTTTTCAAAAACTGTACTCCCCCTCTGTTGCGCAGTTCTCGAGATTTTTTTGGCTTCCGTTTTCAGAAGTCGTTCTCCAATTTCACAGCAAGAATGCATCACATTTCCTAAGCAACGGAAGTTGTGACCAAGTCGTCTCTGTGTGTGGATCTTCGCAGTCCTTGAATCAATGGTCGAATCGCCGCGATATATCATTCTTGCAAAATACGTCAAGAGACTTCTGCCACTGAAATCAATGAGTTCAATATCCTTTTGCATTTGCAATGGTAGAATGGATGAGTATTTGCAAAAAGCATGAAAACACAGTGTATACTCAAGGAACATTATTAACGAAGAAATGTTGGAGCCCAAGAAAGCAGCGGTGTTACCATCTCCTTTTTGCTTTGTTTTCTTGCGGTGATGCTTGGGTAATACTTTGTCAACATTGAACGAGCGATGTTTTGTCAATAGATCATCTGCCTTGGGGTTCATTGCTGAGTGTACCAACTTTATCAATTGTTTGTCGATGTTGACATTCTTTCCTTTGTCTTCGTACAAGCCCATAATCAGGTTATGTCGAGGATAAGAAGTTGGATACAAAGTTTTCTCAAAGAGGCCAGACGTATGAGCAATCAGTTGGTGGATTTGATATGTGTCCAGTGTTTCTAATATTGATATGTCAACGCCGTGCCGATACAGATGAATCAAAGTATTCTTGCACAATTCGGGAGTCATTGCTGGTCGCATGTACTGGTCATAATAGAATGGGAAGTCGTCTGGTTTTCCAGCTGGCACTATCTGATCTTGTGCATTGGGGTTGATGTCACATGTACTTGTATGTCCTCGGTGACTTGAAGATGTTGGAAAGGATAGATACTTGGCTTGCTGCCTTGCATGTCCGTTGTGAATGACGTCGGCTATCTTCTTGTTGTGCAGTGCCAAGGACAGGCTGAATATACTCCCCACTCTTTCACCCATGGTCATAAGAGTTTGTCGAGAAAACCCTTTTTGCAGCCTCCATCTGGGGAAAGTATTCCTGGCAGAGGATCGTGTTGAGGTTAGCAGCGGAATCATTAGTGATTCAATTTTTTCTGATTCACTTGATACTAATCCATCAAACAGGGTGGAGCCAATGTTTTCAATCAGTCCTTCTTCTGCACTGTGCATAAAGTCATCAAAAGTGGCATCGTAAACACCACTTTCCCAAGCACCAAAATCAATTTCGGTGAATGCACTAAATACTGGATGGCTCGTGAATGGTCGGTTGAGGATAGTACTGAAGACTTGTTTCTGTTTGCGTAAGTACTTCATGATCGTAGAGTTGTGTGATCTAGCGGCACTTTTGTTTTCAATATTGGGATCGCTATCTATTATAGATTCAAAATCGCTTTCGCTCCTGGCTGAGTATGTGATGAGGTGGTCTATGAGGTCTTTTGGTACTGGACGGCAATGGTGGGCATAGTCATCAACACTCATGTACGAGCACATGCACGAGCGATGTACTCTTCCAGCGCCGCCAGCGTTTGCTTTCCGACGACAGCAGATTGTGTCTTGCGACATTTGATCACCCATTATTATCATCAATGGAATATGTGCTCGGAAGGAACCAGTGATGCCGTTAGGTTGAGTAACCTGCACCAGTGGTTTTTCCAATTGAGCACGTTTCAAACCTTCCAATATATATGCAAGGCAGTTGTGGTAGAATTGAAGGGAGTCTATACTGCCTTCGATGCTCTTGGAAGATGGGATAAACCCCAGATGCCGCCAAAACTGTCGATTCTCTCTCGATTCACGGCTTAATGCAGCGACGCTGAAAAGAACAGGCTCCAAACTGTACCTCTGCAAGACGTCAGTTCCAGTTTTGTCAAGGTAAAGAATGATGGGTAACATGAAGGACATTGAAAAGTTTTACTCATCCAATCGGTGTTCCACAGCTCATCATTCCATAAAGCAGAATTACTTTCGGGGTAGGTAAGATGTGATGAAGATGGCTGCCTGCTGTGTCCAGCAGATCTTGTAACATGTCAACAAAGGGGAAACGGAATACTTCACAGGTGTTAACTCTGGAACTTTCAATAACGGGACAATGGTATTTCAGACGCAAAATTTGAAGGAGGTTCTATCGTGAATATGCCTTGTGGATCGAGAATCCAAGTTTTTCTTGTTGACGTAAAAGAGCCACTAGCTTCTCGTATGTATTGAGGGGACAACCGGCCTGATCAAGGAGAGACATCAAGCGGTATGAACCTATTTCAGCAGCTGAAAATTGGAGTGTACCATCTTTTGTGATATTGTAGTGGTTGGGTTGATTGTGCAAGAATTCATCAATCTCAAATGGATGGTTGTCTTCCTGAGAAGTGGAATGTGATTTGTCATCATTGTCATCGTCATTGTTGTGATCCTGATCATTTTGATCATGGGCCGAACCATCATTTGTAATGTTATCAGTTGGTTTGATGAGAGAGACATGTGGTTGATTGGAAGTGATGTCAGATTCAACAATAAAGTTTGTATTGCCTACGTTGGATGAAATCAATAAGTGGAGAGAAGAATCATGTTCCGGCGAAGGAATCATAGATTTCTGACGCTTGTTGAGACCATTGGGATGAAAAATTCTGGCGGCCTACCGACGTCTTGAACGACAGTTGGTGCCCATAGCCCATAGCCTGGAAGGTGGTTCTTTTATCGGAAAACCGTGAGGGATGAGAGATGAGTTATTGAATGAGGGTGTCTCAAATTTTGGTGATGTGGATCAAATTCTAAAAAGAGCGTTTTCATTTTTTCCAGCGTCCGCCAAATTCGGTTGGAAATTCGGGATTTCAAAGAAAATCCAGAGCGGGATAACTTCTGCAAAAAATTTCACGAAGCATTCAACAGACGAATCGATCATGCAATGATTCTACCACAAAATGTCATTGGGGGGGAAGAAAATTTTTGATTGGGTTTTCAGACGGCAACTCATAATGAGCGTGGTTCGTAATCCTTGGTGCCGTGACTTGTTTAGAAGGAATCAGTCTAAGTGGAGTTTCAAAGGAGAACGTCAACAGAAAGAAAGCGTGTTGTGAGTGTTGGCCAGGCTTGACAGGTACAGTTGAATGCGAATTGGAGGTGTACGACAAGATTTGAATCATCAACACGGTTTTGAACCAGTGGTCATAAACCCACATTGATCATGTCGCAAACAAACGATGATTCGGAGACAACAAATGATGCAGCACGAAACGGGAATATTCAAAAGGCCAATAGATTAGTGAAAGCAAAAACCTACAAACAGGGTTGGAACAATGATTTGTCAGCCTTGAGTAAGTTTGTGAAGGAGCAAGTGTTTTATGTTGTTGTACATGATTTCAAGAATGATTCGGATGATCCATTGGATGTGAATACTGGTGCTATTTGTCAACATTTGTATTTGAAAAAGTTTCCATCAAAGGTGACCAACATTCATATGAAGAGAGCAACAAAGGAAGAAATGACAGTATATCTTAAAGATTTGTGGAGTACTGCTTTGAACACGAAGGGGAAAGGTAATATTCGTCGGGAATTGAGTAGTGAAAAATCAGCAGTGTATGCTGCAATCAATGAAGCCTTTAGGAGTAAGTTTTCGTGAGGGAAGCAAGACAATGTTTGTCCTTGGATTCTAACCGCGTTGTCAGAACTAGTCTTGAATTGTATAGACCGGAAGATTCCGGTACCAGCATATGAAACTTTCTTCAACAAAAAACAATTACCCCGGAGGTACTTCATCTTCTTTGACGTGTTCTATCAAGCGGGACGTCATAACAAGCAGCTGTGGAAAGTGGCTACAGAACTAAATAAGGGAGAAAACATGATCCCATTTGGTTCATGTATCTTTGAAGCCCATGTAATGACAACAATCCATGAAAATTACTACAAGTGGTTGTTTCTGTTGTTATCGGATATCGATGAAGTAAAAGAAGAATACTTTGAGGAACAATTCAAAATGGAATACGAGTACAGCAACATGGAAACGAATAAGCTCCCCAAGGACCTTATTGACTACAATGAGGCAAACAGTCGTCTGTCGTCTGATGTGGAGATCTGTTTTGATGAAAATGAGCAGGATAAGAGTCGACTATTCAAAGTCTTCACGGGAGATGACAGGGAAACTGTCCGTGATATGGAAAGAGGTGAATTGGAAATGCTCATAGAAGAAGTGCGTGAGAAACACACGCACATGATTGAACTCGTGAAGAGAAAGATCCGATACGTCCGAGCAATAAAGAATGATGCTCGGGTAAACGGAATGACTGATGATGACATTAAAAAGCTGATTTCGGTGGAGAAGAAAAAGCTGATTCAATTCAGAACCAATGATGATTGTGTACCACCAGAAAATAAGAAGCGATGAACCAGTAACGATCACAGAAGTCGATGTACCAATTTGAAGGTACAGTTCTTTCAAAGTACAAAGGAAATGTTGGATAGAGAAGAAGAGGAAGGCTTGATTACTTCATGGGAAAGAGTCTACAAACTTATTATGAACAATTACATGGTGGAGCAGGCTGAAATGGAGCCGGTGATGGGAGAACCCAGCAAGATGCTAACTGAGTTTAACAAAGTTGTTGATTTGGATGAAATCATGGCGCAGGCTTCAAAGGAAAACAGGGTCAATCAAAATGAATCGCAGGCTCGTTCATGGATTGAATTGTAAATAACAATGATAATTTAGAAATTTATTGATCATCGATAGGTTGGTTAAAATGATCCTCAAACCAATTCGGAAATTGGAGTATAATGCCACTAATTGCCACTGCATTGTCAAAAGGGGAGAGGTAATGGGAAAATGTCGGCGGCTGGAAAATAGTCAAGCGAGCATTGTTGTGCCATTGAAACGTTCAGAAATGTGAAGAGATTTTTGATATGATGTCCTAATTTCGTTATACTTTCTATATTTTGCAGGGAATCTGCGAATTAAAGTTTAATTTTACAAGGCGAATGTTCGCCATGCAAATTGCTAATTAATGTACCAATTGATGGGGAATTTTTATCACTATTTAAGAATTCATTAAATTACTGAAGCGTTCTTTTGATAATGGATAAAATGGTCCCCTAAACTCTAGTCTTGTAGAGCATAGTTACACCCAATAAATTATTGTTTCCAGCTCTCCGATGCTCACCCGGTGTGA
>SWEM01000837.1:0-11076 GCA_019593585.1 Nitzschia palea | reverse complement strand
AAGGAGAAGCCAACATTATTCCCCTCACCATGGTGTTTCTTAATAATGCTGGACAGATATATCTGGAACTTGGCAATGAGAACGAGGCCACTCATTGCTTTCATTGGTTACTTTGCATCATGTCCATCATCCATCAAAGTGGCAATTCGTCGCGAATGGAACATTGGGATACCTTTCGTGTCAATGTATGGTATGGTATCCTATCGGCATGGAATCTTCGTTTCAGGTCCTTTAAACCGGCACCAGCTGCATAATTTTGTTTCTACTTGACTTTGAAGCGATATCAAGAGTACTTCCAACTCATGTACAAAAAGTCAACACAAATTGGAATAGTACTATCGCACATATTTTGCACAATAAAATGGCACTTGGTTCTCCCTCTCTCTCTTCACACGGAAGTTTGTATAATCTTGACAGTACTTCTGTCCACCGAGTAGCGAGACAACAATCAACACCTATTCATTCATCGTGGCCAATACGCCTTTTCGTTAGCTAGCTCAAGCATCTGGAACAAGGACAGCAACGAGTACTTTTTTCTTCCACAGTTTGGCAATCTCTCTCTGTAGCAGTTTGTTTTCAATGGTCGTTTAGTTTCTGGTGGCTGTCAAAATATGACTATACACCGCGACTGGTTTGCTGGGTTCTTCAAAGAACATGGGATCTTGTGGATCCAAATATGCCGCAGTTAACAAATTCCCTTTGAGATTATTGTTGTCGGCATCCGGACCAGGTCGCCATGTCCAAAAATGTGCATAGTTCCCCAGCACTTGGCGGGGTATCCCCACCTCGGTCCCAGTACCAAAGGTGACTTGTCGGATATATTCACTACAAACAAAGACACCTGTTTCCGGAATCATTTCCGAATCTCTTGCATTCACAAACAATTCAATCCGTTCGGCATTCTTGGTTTGATAGTCGACAAAATCAATAGAGATGCGATTGGGATTGGATTTGGGATTGTAGAGTATTTCTTTGACGGCATTATAGCCCAAAAATCCATGAATTTGACTGGCAAGGGTGGTGACCCGATCTTCCAATCCTGTACTTGGATCAATCATCATTTGATACGATGCATCTTTACCAACATCACAAATGGATGCAATGGAACATTTTTGAAATCCAGGAATGAGAACATTTTGAGTAATGCGTTGTTTGGAAATGTTGGTCGATGGAAAGAGAAAACCAGCAAATTGAATTTGAACATTCCAACTTCCTCTCATAAAGTCTGGATATACTTGTGCGGTGGGAGGAACATTAAAGACGGAATTGGACAGTGCCGACGGATCTTTGGAAGCTAATTTGGCGGCCAATCCACTACTGGCCTGAGCCTGGTCTGGCAACAGGACACCACCACCACTGGTGGCAATGGCAATTCTTGCCCAGTCTCGTCGGCTAACTTCGACATTGTTGTTGTTATTCTGGAGTGCAAGTGCCTTGATATGGAGAGATGAATGAATCAAAACGAGGAAAATACCTCCCAAGCTTGAAATTAGCACAGACTTCATTTTTTGATGGCGGGTACCTTGTATACACCACAACCTGTAGTACTTGGAGCTATCGGAAAAAGTCAGGAGGTAGTGCGGCTGACGTCGGTTCGATGGAGTCAATTTCACAGGCACGACACGGCAAAAACCACAAACCATGGTTTTCGATTGCAGCCATGTTTTACATCCAACTTGAGAAAAACTGTTTAGGAAACACTTGACAAGATGCATATAGTTGGAATCGCAACCATGTCAAGCCACCACGGTTCTTGTAATGTTGTAAATGAATTGACACGGATGGCTCCTTGAGCCATGAGGCATTCCTGTCATAAACTCGAATAACGATCGACAGCCTTTCGATTGTTGTTCTACGTGCATTTATCTACTTTAAGATTTTACTCAAGTGTTGAAAACCAAAAACGTTCAAGATGAAGGTCTTCTATCTGAAATCCATGTCGATGATGATGATGATGATGTTTTCCTTGTCGATGCTTCCAGTGGCCATGTCAGGCTATGACCAAGATAGTGAGGACGAGTATCTCAAGAATTTCAAGTCTCACATGGCCAGTTCCTACTTTGAGGGTGATCACACCAAAACTTTGAACATTTGTCGAAGTTCACCTCGATTTCGTGATCGTCATACCATTACCGTTCGTTCTACTTCTGGATCCAACCTCATTACGTCGAATGATGTGCAACTTCAATGCCACAAGTCCTATCTTTGCGTGATCCCTCCGACCTTGACCGTCCAAATGACCTCTTCCCTTCATGTCGGTGCTCTCGAGATTCAAGGAAAGTTGTTGTGGAATGATGAAACACAATCTCAATCCGAAACCTATCTTTGTGCTGGCTATGTGGTGACTACGACTGGTGGAACCTTTTCCTTGAACCTGCAATCGATCAAGAAACAAGCCTGGATTTACATGGTGGCCAATGGTGCCTATCACGATGGTTTAGGATGGCGGGCCTTTGGAGGTTTGAGTGCTTCCATGGTGGAAGTGATTGGCCGACCCCTGCAACGAACCTGGACCCTTTTGGATGAACCCCTGCAAATTGGTGATTCTTCCATGGTGCTTTTGCATAATCCCATGGCCATGGGATGGCAAGTCGGTGACCGCATTGGAATTGCTCCCATGGAAATTCAATCCAAGGGCACCGGACAGACATTTACCATTACCGATATGGATTCTCATGGAACCATTACCTTGGACCGAACCTCGCTCTACAATCACAAGGCGGAATTTGTAGCCAGCCAAGTACCGGATCAGATGCCACCTATTCTCATGTCGGCGGAAGTAGTCAACTTGTCACGAAACATTATCATTACTGGCGATGACTTTGAAAATATCCCTTGTGATCCTGATGTTACCAATGAGGTGGAAGGATGCATGTGTACCGACTATCGCACCACCTGTACCGTTGGCCTTCACACTGCCATGGTCTTGTCGGGTGTCTTGCGGGTTGCCAACACTCGCGTCGAAAAATGTGGTCAACGAGGGATTCTGGGAAAGTATTGTCTTCACTTTCACAATTTGATGGACTGTCCTGACTGTCTTTTGAGTGGTAATGCCATTGAATCGAGTCAGCAACGAGCCATTGTCATTCATGGTACTCATCGAAGTTTGGTGGAAAAAAATGTTCTCTGGAATGTCCGCGGTGCTGGGATTTATGTGGAGGCTGGCAATGAAATGTACAATAGTCTCGAGTACAATGTTGCCATTTGTCCCTACCCATTGGATGATCCTGTCCACCATGGTTGCACCCTTCCTGGAACCCAAAACGGCAATGCCGATGATCGTCGCAATCAAGCTGGTATTTACCTCCGAAGCAGTACCAATGATATGATTGGAAATCGTGCTTCCAACTCACGGAATGGAATGTATGCGGATGCTGGTGCGGATGGAGACGCCAAAGGTCAAGTTTGCACCCAACAAACCACTATTGGACGGTGGGAAGGAAACACTTTTCATGGACATGCCCGTTTTGGTACCTATCCTATCCGATTCTATCCAAAAGATACTGATCGAAGCATTGATACTAATGGGCTCAATCTGGATGAGGAAAGTTGCGATGGCTTTGATAGAAGGGGTGAATCGACTACTTCGCGACCAACTGCCATTGTCAATCACGTCGATTACGATAACATTTTTGTTGGCCAGTACGAAGCTGGAGATATTCAATATCGAGGCCATGCCAGTCTCAATAACAAGAATCTGATGTATTGGAAGGAAACCAAGAACTTTGGAGATGGATGTGCTGCTCACATGACCAAGTCCTACTACGCCAATGGCAACCTAGCCCTTCCCGATCAAGCAACCGTCATCATCCAAGACACGGTCCTGGAAAATGTCAGTCTCGAAGCCAATCACCACTGTGACGTTGGATCCACTGGCTTCCTGTGCATGCCACAGTATATTCTGCACAATGTCCAGTGGAAAAATGACAATCCAGACTCTCAATGGATGTACTTTCAAGACGACAAAACCAACTATGGTGGGATATTTTCTCTATCCCCAACCAGCAGCAACAGAAAATCCCCATTTCCTGCCGGATACATTTCACTTGTATCCAATCAATTCAACTACCTTTTGAGTGCACCCAGGGATTTATGCGACACAAGTTCCAGTTTGGGTTACGGCCAACAATTTGACAATGGGATTCTCTGCAAACTTCCCCTTCGTTCCTTCAAGATTTATACCCGAGGCCTTCGAGATGATCGAAATGCCCCAGATCTTCGGGTAGAAGTCTGGTTTGATAACGACCGTGGCATTGACGCTCATTCGAGGGTTCGACCGACCGTTACTCAGTTCTATCCATTCCATCAAATTGGAAAACGAGGACCTACTAACAAACAAGGCTACTCCTTCCCAGTCATTCCATCCATGAGTGTTTCCTATCGATTATCCCTGACGTCCGGCAATCGTGACATTCCTGACGATTGGGTGATTGAATTCAGTGATCCAGTCGTTGCAAACCGTTGGGGGGACGAATTCATGCAAGTGGAGCTCCAGGGACGATCCTGTACCAACAATGGAGTCATTTCCAGTTACCATGATCGACGCTTTATCTACACTGGGCCGGAATTTTTGGACGATAAAGTTTGGGGTGAACATGGGGCATGCAGTGATGAGAAGAAAATGCCATCTACATCCTGCCGTGCCCAAGGTGCTCTCGAAGCGAACGAGTGTCCGGAACTTTGCGGCAGGGGATGCGACAGGGACAACTCGTATTGCGATTGCCGAACTGCCACTTGTCGGTGCAAAGTTGGATTCATCGGCGACGATTGTTCGATTGACATATGCTCCGATACTTGTGGATCTCAGGGACAATGCACTGGACTTTATCTCGGCGCAACTCTACAAATTGAGAACAACCAGCGCATTTGCATTGACGAGCGATCCACTTCGAGACGATCATTGACAGATGACACTCCCAAAGATTTGGTATCGTCCCAAAGCGCAGGAACATCTTTCTTGCTACTTCTTGTCACTGGCACAGGCATGACGCTACTTCATTTTCTATCTTGAGGATATTCGTACCGGTAGTGGCCAGGGGACTCTCTTGCCACAGTTTGCAATTATTTTCCAAAATAAATGATACCTTAAATGCATTAGCAAAATTGATTGAATCAGAATACTGGAAATTGGCTTTAGAACCCGTTGGAGTGCAGGAAGAAGTCTCGTTGTGAGGCTACTTCTTGTCACCTGCATATAAGTATTGCGCTACTTTGAATGCTTTCGTCGGCTGTTCAGAGTGGTCAGGGAGCTCGGGACTGTTTGACTGTGAATTATTTCCACCATATAAATGATAGTTTGCGAGCATCAGCAAAATGGATCGAGTCCTTGAAGTTGTCTTTTTAGAATCCTGTTAGGTGACAGTCACCGGCGACATTCAGAAGTAGTCCATCCGATTTCCATCTCTCTGACGAAAACTTCCAAGTAACCTTTTCTTTGGTGGATGATAATGATGGATGGGGGAGGGATGATGGTCGGTCACTACCCGCAGTTCTTGCTTGTGACCCGAATCCGCTCTCAGCATTGACCAAAGCCTCGGTAGTGTAGTTGAGAGATTTTCGACCTTCTGCTTGGACACTGCCGGTAATATTACTGGCTGACGATGAGAGTCTCGAGCGAAAGTAAGAGGTGGCCATGGTTATTGGTTTGGTCCGGTTCATTTTCAAGTTTGTACCGGTATGGTCCTTGATCCGAATTGATTTTGTGTTTTGTTCCTTGCAGTTTTTGGATTGCACGGCAATTCTAAAAAATGAGCGATCTGCGTGCGAGGCGAATTCGAGACATTTTTCCATTTAACGATTTTGACCACGTCCCCCGTGAGACCATCGAAAATGCACGAATCCGAGAGGTACAATTTGAACCTTGATGGGTCTAATGAGAACTGTGTGTACCACGTATTACGGGTACGTGAGTGAAACATGGGTGCCGTGGTCTTTTTGGGAATGATGACGCAATTTCTATTGGGGACGTCGTCACTTGAGCGGGACTTGCCATTTTACTATGGAACCTACGAATGTGTTCGGTGCCCAACCGATGGACCATATGAGGAACTGGTACATGCGTATCTCGGTGACCATGTACGAAATGCAACCCTTGTATAAACAATGTGACTACAATTTATTTACATTTACCAACATTTACTACTTCTAACAGGATGTTACTGTGAAGAATGCAGTAATCAAAGCTTGAATAGTCATGGTAACGATGGGAGGCATCGCTAGTAGATGTGGCTCAATGAGAGATAGGAAAAATTTATTCATTGTTCGATGCTCGTCCCCCATCGCAAACACGTCACGCTGTACCAAAGATTAGCTCATCGATAGTTTGTTTGACAAAAAGTCAATGTGTTCTTGCTCGGTTGTGGCCAAAAAA
This sequence comes from Nitzschia palea, assembly GCA_019593585.1. NCBI lineage: Eukaryota > Bacillariophyta > Bacillariophyceae > Bacillariales > Bacillariaceae > Nitzschia > Nitzschia palea. The sequence goes on along the minus strand of SWEM01000837.1, from coordinate 4,706 downwards.
GTATGAACAGGTCTAATAAAGGGCGGTTGTTGGAACAAAAGTTATCGCGAGAACACCAAACCGTGCACTCGATCGATAATCATGCTGAAGCTCGCTTGGTTAGATGCGTCCACTGGAGCTAATGTTGTCGGTCGTTCGTTGGAAGTGGTCTGAGCCATTTGGCTTGCCATGGAAGCCACACGACCATTATCCAAACGTCGTTTTCCATCCTTGGTTATCGTTCCTTCCAACGCACGCGAAAACGATGATCGGAAATAGGACGTCGCCATGTTCAAACTCTTTGTTCGAATCATTGTAAAATGTTGATGGTTGATGAAAGACTTGACTGTGAAAGTTATGAGCTTGGTAAAAGTGTGAAAGTGCCGAGAAATGATGGACAAGATACCCAGAGTACGGTAGTTGTGTTCGATGGTTGCCGAGGGTTGGGAATTTGATGGGCTTTGGGCGTGCGGGACAAAGTTCTTTCGCCACTGCCGTCGCTTCGGTGTCGTTGCTCCTGACCATGACCAGTCACATTTCAAGGCGCTCGTCGATGAATTGTTTGTATGGCCTACGTGTTGTTCCGGTAGTTGGAAAACGCGACGTTCTGCGAGCTGCCAGCGCACCTCTGAACCGTGAATGGAACGGATGTTTGACTCCAAGGAGCCGGAAGTTGGATTTTCGTGGCGGCTCAATCGATACACATGCAAATAGACAATGCAGGCTTGCTGAATATATTCCTTGTTTATTCAGCAATTAATAATCGATAAGGATTGTCTTAAGTAATTTGTAACGGGTGTCACTTCTGGCGGCCAGCCGTTGTTCGCGCGCTAAAAACTCGGGTATCTCACAAGATGATGCGTCTCTGTCATCTCGCTGTCAAAGTCGTGATCAGAAAGGTGACACAGTGAGATTGAAGGAACCTGCACGCTCCCTCTATTTTGGTGCTATCTATTGTCTTTCAACTGGTTCAAATGAATAGAAGCAACACCATGGCCCGTCGATACGGGAACGGCGCCAAAGCATCGGCAGCCAATGTTCAAGCCATTGAAACAATTATCGGCCAGGTCGGCTGTGGTTTCGTTCCAAAGCAGGATCCTTTTCGAGAACTTGCCATGGAAATCGAGGTATGTTGTCAACAAGTCATAATGGCAACGGATTGTCTCGTTCTTGAATACCGAAACTCAATCTGTGATTTGCCAATTCTAGAAATGCTCAAGAAAAGTATGGCAATGTGTTGGAGATCGCGATGCCTCACATCGGCAAGTAAAGAAAGCAAGAACGAACAAACCTGAAGAACCTGTCTCCCGCGAGCCAGTCTACACCGAAGTCGAGACGGCAAAACCAGCTACGGTCACTTTACAACCGAAAGTTGCCAGCAGTGAGTCGAGATGGCAGATTGAATCAAGGATAAATGCAATGAAGTACAGGGACATTCAAGTTGAGTGCAAGCTATATGGATTGCTTGCCATGGGAAATAAGGAAGTGTTGCGTGAAAGGCTATTGGCTCATTTGTTGGATGAAGAATCACAAGCCAGAGCAGTTAAAGCCGAAGATCAAAATGAAAGCAATACCCCTGAGCCCATGCAAGAAGAAAGGGAAGTGTTACAAGAAAAGAAGGTCGATGAATCACATTCCGAGGACGTTATCATGCAAGATGAGGCTGCTGTCGTCCCGTCTATGGAAAAGGAGGACATCCCACCCTTTGCATCGTTTGACGATGTCGTCGACATCCCTCCTGCCCGGGTTTCATGTAGCTCGGTCCAAGCACCAACCGAAACCGAAATCCCTATGGTTAACAACGAGATTCATGAGGAGAAGTTCACAGAGAAAATGATTGTTGACCATACTTCCAAGGATCCACCTGGGAAAGCAATAGAAGAGAGCTCCCCGTCAGTAGGTCCCGACGACTTTGGATCGAGATCTCCACTGGCAGGATTAGTTAAGGATGCGCTCAAGGGCATGGCACAGTCGGCCCAGAATGCACATGCATTTTACAGTGACTCGATTCCTGAAGATGACATATCCCCACCTCCCTCAGATTTCACTACAGGTAGTTCAACGACGTCGTCGAAGATTTCCGGAAATCGTGTCCGGGAACTTGTATCAAAGCTTTCCAATCCCAATACAACCAATTCGGCTTTGTCAAAGAGTGTCCAAGCGAAAAAAAGAGGCTCGAATGGCCCGCATGGCAGAAATGCGTGGCAAGGTGAGTGAAGTGAAAATGGATGGATAAAGCAATGCATGAAAAACACCAAGTCGACGCATATCTAACATCTTGTCCACGTTCGCAAATTGTCAGTCTCAACAAGCCAAGATCTTTTCCACATCCAAAGTGACAGACGTTTCGAGCACGCTTTCGTTAGCGCCCTTGAATTCTACAATAGTGTCCACATCAAAAACTATGTCCACATCCACCGCGACGTCGGGTACGAAGAAAAACCTTGCTCAACAAATGCGCGAGAAGGCGTTGCGCAAGGAGAACGCTCCCGTAAATCAGATGCATCCAGTGAATCAAACTGCATCAGCCATCAAACACACTGGCCCTCTATCGTACGGTGCGGTAACCGATTCTCTTGGGTCCACGTTGAAGTCGACTGGTCTCGGGTCGACTATTAAGTATGGGTTGCCTTCGGCGACCAAAACGAAAAGTCCCCCCAAACCATCCGAGACATACGAGATATCTGACAGGGAGGATAGTGATTCTGACGATAGTGAAGCCGAGAATGAGAAACGAAAGAAACAAATCCCTTCATGGGCCAAGAAGGAACATCTATATGCTGCCCTAGAAGCTCAGTATGGCTGCGTTGATGGTGAGCGCGTTGATCCCGACCAGATCTTTTCAGAAGTTGACACCTGCAATTTGGAGGCGATCTTTGGGAGCAAGATGAATACAAAGTACCGCAATCGTACAAGCTCAGGGAACTGGTCTCGCGACCAAGTAACAGCTGCTGAGAAGCTTGTGTACAAGCGCGCTATGGGATTCGGGACGGTAGAGACTTCGGAGATTTAAAACCGAGAGGAGCGCAGGGTTGAGCAGAAATCAATGAAAAAAGCTGTCTCTGGGCCTGCTTCTTTGTACATTCTGTCGCGTGCCATCGTCCCTACAGTATATTACTACTAGCATCCAAGAACTTGTAGGTCATGGATGTACCTGGTACTTGTACTTGTAGATGCAGAATTTGCAAGGGGTTATTATATATTATTTATAAGACAACACTGGATGATGATTCAAAATATAGATTTCAAGGGTGTGCGATGGAATAAGTTGGTATAAATCAGTAGTATCTACTAGTAACTACTACCGGTAGTACGTACTACTTGAGAATTTGGATTCGAGTCAGCGATGTGAAGGTACAGGGTACGTAGCCTGGTACATGTACCAGGTACGTGGTACTGGCCTCGTGCAACGCATCTGGCCAGGTACGCGAAAAATCTTCGGAGGCGAAGGTTCGAACATCCGAGCCGGCATCGTGGCCGCCAATGGCAAGGAAAGATATTGCCGTTTTGGTTGCCAGTTTCATCACCCACGACGAGGTATCGACGACAAGAATACTTGTACAAAACAAGTACATCTCGTGTCCTCCCACCTCCTATACCGTACCTCTGATTAGAACAATAGCAACATTCCATCCGTTGCACGTTCACTGTAACTAATTCCAATCAAAATAACCTTTACGATGTTGTCCTCTCTCCGAACTGTCATGGCTGGAACTACCGCTAGCCGCAATCAGGTGGTGAGTGAAAATGATGATTCTTTGATTGTGAGGAGCTGAAAGGAGCTTGTTCCAAGGATTTGCTAGTTTTCACACTGGCAGTCAAATAATAACCTTTCCTGTCCTGTCCAGTCTTGGTGATTTCATGATTTTTTTTGTCGCTCATCACGCGCTCATCCTCTCTGTCTCTATCTCCCCCTTGTTGTCTATCCGTTGACATCGGTCCATGGGATGAACTACCGGTACATCGTTCTCGCTTCATTTTACTATTGTTGTTGTTAGTGGAATCGCAGTAGTAATGCTGCTAGTAGTAGTATTTTCTGGCGTAATTTTGCAACCAAGGATGTCACTGTTCGTGAGGCCTTGTGTGAGGGTATTGATGAAGAAATGGAACGGGACGAGGCCGTGTACATTATGGGTGAAGAAGTGGCCCAATATCAAGGAGCCTACAAGGTCACCAAGGGATTGTATCAAAAATATGGTGATCGGCGCGTCATTGATACTCCCATTACCGAAATGGGGTTTACGGGCATTGCCATTGGGTCGGCCTTTCAAGATCTCAAACCCGTGGTGGAATTTATGACTTGGAACTTTGCCTTGCAGGCTATTGATCAAATTATTAATTCGGCCGCCAAACAATTTTACATGAGTGGTGGAGATTTGGCTTGTCCCATTGTCTTTCGAGGACCCAATGGCTATTCGGCTGGAACGGCCGCCCAGCATTCGCAATGCTTTGCGGCATGGTATGGGAGTGTCCCCGGCATCAAGGTGGTGGCACCCTATTCTTCGGCTGATGCCAAAGGTCTCATCAAGGCGGCCATTCGAGATCCCAATCCAGTTTTGGTTCTAGAACATGAATTGTTGTATGGAGTCTCCTTTCCCATGACGGATGAACAACAATCGAAAGATTGGGTGATTGAAATTGGCAAGGCTCGGATTGAACGACCTGGAACCGATGTCACCCTCATTACCTATTCCAAAGAGGTTGGATTAGCCTTGGAAGCCGCCCAA
>SWEM01000836.1:0-11090 GCA_019593585.1 Nitzschia palea | reverse complement strand
CTTTTCATGGGGCAAGGTATGGTGCTTTTCCATGCACAAAAACGGTTGAGAACAGACATCCACTAGTCATGAGCACTAGGGTAAGTACGAAGTCGGGTAACTTTTTTGGGCCCTATGGACAGGGCCTAAGACAGGTACCAGGTACATGGTACAAGTAGTCACGCCATCGACATGACATTTGTTATTGAGTGTTCGAATGGAGACTTGACTCTACACTCTACTGCCAGACCCGCCCTGGGCATGTCGGTTCCTACCCCCGGCCTAATGTTACTTTTATACCCACTTATATAGGTACCCATCAGGAGAGCGACGGGAAACCACCGGTAGAACTACGAAGGGAACGGGTCGTACCTGGTACCTTACAGACGTGACGAGATGAGAACAGGTCGAAACAGAAAAGAACCGCGATGCATGGCTCCACTAGAGTACAAGTACTTGAAAACAAACAATCATCAATGGTTGAAGCATGCAAAGGTGTGGTAAAATGAAAGAGGAACATGGGCTGAAGTCGGACGAACGAAACCTCCTGGTGCGTGGCTACTTCAGGATCCTCGTCCTCAACGTTCTGACTGCCCCATGTAGCATGGCTGCCGACGATTGAGCGACAAGCAATAAAGACAATTGGAAAAATTCCAGTGAATCATCAGTGTCCTTCATAATTATGTTTATTCAAGATGACCGATGTTGACATTCATGAATACATGAACTTGTTGCTTGCGTAAACCTACCCACCAATTGCACGAACCTGACTTTGTTTGAACAAACAAAGGCAAAGTCTGAGGAACAACCCACCAATATTTCATACTTTTTCCAAGAACTATTACCACCTCAAGATGCAACCTTGACTTCACTGCCCATTTGTGGGTAGGGTGACACGACGACAACGGATTGCTGTTGATTTTGTTGTTGTTGTTGCTGCTGCTGCGGCCAATCGCACGCCCACACACAATACCCGTTCTTGGCACACCACAAAGTTGCAATAAAGATGGCTATCAAAAAGATGATACCAACAGCCCATTCCCAGGGTGACAGGTCGTCCTCTGCTGTACTAGTAGTGTTGTCGTACTGAAGGTCACGAAGGTACATTTTGCTTTTGTTTGGATTTATAGATTCTGTATTGTGGCTACCTACCAGTGTGTTCTCTTGACACTTGCCATTGATTTTGTAAGGGCGGCGGTTTTGTTCTGTCTCGAAGGAACTGCAGCGTTCGCAATTGTGTTTGCAATCGCGACTTCAGCATTTCGCATATTTGTTCGATCACATCTTGACTGGTACACGAACCCAGGGGACCCACTATATGCAAAAGTGCATTCGATGTTGTGCCGTGACGGCTTGCAATGATGCGTGAATGACCTCCGGTACAAGTAAACTAGTATTTGTACCAGTTCCATGATCATTCATCTTTCTGGTGTTCGGTAAAATCATGCATGTGGCATCTGGTAAAATGTGAAAGAAGACATGAATGATTGTACCTCGGCATAAGGCTAGATCGCCCCATATTGCGCCACACCACAGCCGAATCCTACATGTAACAGCCTTCGCATCGCTGACGCTGTGGAACTAGCAACAAATGCTAACTTCAGCCGTTTGTTGAGTATAATTCCTCATGCATATTTCCAATGAGGAATATTATGACGAATCATGCCAACATGATGATGGGTCAAAGTTCTACCAGAAGTTTTCTACTAATACTAAACTGTACGGTCAAGACAAAAAATCCAAATTGCGCGAACGTGACCTTCTGGCGCGAAAAAAACTATCAATGCGAATAGCAGGCAAAAATCCGAAGAGCAAACAAGAATAATGAATGCGAAGAGCAAGACACCAAAGCAACAACGAAGCTTTGCAACACGTGTTGGAACTTTCATAAAAATCACGGTCCTAGGCAGCCAATCGGTCTCTTGGGATATTTTTGCACCTCCTCGTCGTTTTCTCGCTCTCGCTCAGATCTATTGCTTCTTACACCATGGGTGGTGACGAATGTCTGGCTAAACTCTGTCTCTGCCTACTTTTTGGTCCTTTTGCCCTAATTTGTTTTCCATGCGTTGGCTCCTCACAACAACAGCAACAGCAGAGTCAGCAGCAACAACAAGTCATTGTCCTGCCTGGATATCCAATGGGTGGTGGAGCCCCGACTGTTTCTTCCAGTTCCACACCGGCGACACCGGTGACTTATGCTCAAGAGAAGAAGAACTACTAGATGAGGAGTGCGGCGAATAGCTACTGGCTATGTATTTGCACTCCCTCAGCACTAACATTTCCATTTGCATGCCGGCCTTGTTCATGCATTTCACCAAGGACAACAAGCAGACATTGATGAAATATATATAAGGACACATGGATAAATGACAGAATTAATCTGTTTAGTTGCTCATAATAAATCTTCTTGGCTACTTTATCGCTGTACCCTGTAGAGTTCTGGGAGGAGGGCCGCGGCCGTCGTGCGTCTTGATGGCGGCCACCAGCATCAAAGAATATACAAGTTTGACAGAAACATTCTTTATTCGCAAGGTTCGCTTGCTCCACTTCTGGAAAATCATCTTGTCTTGATTGGATTGAAGGATATAGTACATTCACATGCTTCTTTTCTGTTCAATGACCAATGGACGACGACAACGACAACGACGACGGCAACGAGCTCTCGTCGCGACGACAAGTAATCCCTTCGTTCATTTTGAGGAGAGGCAGGAGTCGTTACTGTTCAGCCAAGAATGCATCTTTCACGAGGACGTAATGATCACGACTTTCTGTGGCTATGATCTTTAACCGGGAGGAAGAATGATCTACAACCACCGGGTTTTGTTCACTTGGACGACGAGAATTGTTGGTCGCGCAAAGAAGTGCTGGTGGTCGCACCACTTATTGCAGTAAAAGTAGCACGAGGTACACGTGTACCAGGTAAATGCGTTCCACAACAATGAAAAGACGCCACGTGGCCACCTCATTTTTACATATTGTTAGTGACACCGGTCACCGTTAAAAACAGTTCGAACATTATGGCCCGACAATTATGGCCCGACAATTCGGTTGGAAGGCATGCGCGCTTGTCCTTGGCCACCAAAGCTACAATGTTTATCGGTGTACCATTTGGACAAAATCCAGCGTCGCCGATTCGGTGCTTGACTGTGAATCTGGCTCACTACGAACATCATCGTCACCTACAGCAAAGTATATCTGGCATTCATGTCGTCGTGTTTCGCTCAACCTTTGCACAGCAAAATCGGTCGACTAATAGTTTCGTCATTGCATCGATGGAGGCAATGCAGCAAGGTTTTATGGTTTGCGGCCGTCATCTCTCTTTGTTTGCAACGTCCTTCTGTCCATATGATCTGGAAAGATGATCCCTTGCCTTCTCCGTTATGTGCAGACTCTCAAGCTTCTACCGTAGTCATGCCTACCAAAGTCACTTCCACCGCAATCCGATTCTCCGGCACGTTGGCACCACCATTCAAGATTTTTCAAATCGGGTTTCCCAGAACTGGAAGCACATTCCAATATCACCTTTTACAAGCTATAGTTTCGTTGAAAAGCCCTCCCGGTACAGTCGTGAACTCCTTGTTTATTAAAGAACCTTTCTCTACTGATAAGGAATTATTTCAGCAATACATGGTCTCCAATGCAACTTTTGTAATCAAGTCGCACAATTTCCACGTTGACAACAAGCGACGAAAAGTTTGGAAGCCGACCAATGTATCAGTGTTCGCTTCCAGCAAAGGTTTTCCCTATGCTCTGTATACACATGACCAGAATCTCATTCAGGATTGTCCTATTTGCGAGATTGATTCGTATGTTCCCATTTTTGGTCTTACCAGCAATGATGTACGATTGTTGCGAAGCTATATAAGTGATTTTTCCATCATCCGACGATGCTGTGGCATGCAAATGTCCAAATACGAGGTGTTACGATTGAATAAATGCAAAATGTCAAAATATGCTTACAATGTTGATTATCCCAAGTGTGAGCAATACAACATGACCGAAGTGGAACATCATTTTGCCAACAATCCCATCCCGTTTACTCCACTCTACCCAGAGTACAACTGGGCGAAACCCGGAGACTGCAGTCGATTCCAAGCCATGATTAAAGAAGGACGGGGGTTTAATGGTGCATCATTCAAAAAGTGTACCTTGCTTCGAAACAAACAATGAAATATTTTTCACCTCGTCTCGTGATTTTCATGATCATTTCAGATCAACCGATCCATGAAAGTTAATGCTTGGGCAGGGGTAATCATTTACAAACTACTGGACCATCCCTGTCAAAACCCACAGGAATCCAACCATCCTCTCTTGTCAATTTTCTGTGATTCTTTGTTTGGAAAATATCTTATGTAAGAGTATTAATGTCACACCGTTCCACGATCATTTGCTGTTTTGTGCTGAAACGTTGATTGGAAGACTATCTCAAAGTTTCAGCATAACAACATCTAGAGTTGGATGTTGTCACATAAATGATATTGACTCAAACCGATTCATGAATGATATTGGTGATTGCGTCTACTTTTACTGGTAAACGTGACAAAAACGCGTTGTGGAAGTGAGTGAGTGCCACGATTTTCTTTGAGTCCCAGATGGTCTCACTTCTCGGAAAATCCCATTGGAATAGCCGGCCACATAAAAACATGGGATAATCCCACACTTGCTAAGGGAAAAGTACTTGCACAAATCTTCGCCGTTGGATCTTCCGACTCAACGTGGTCCGTTGGTCAGCTATTAAGTGGCAACTTCCGGTGATCCACGCTTCAAGTTTTCATGTGAACGATGGAGTTTCCACGATATCTCGGGATAAAAGGATGAGACCCAGAAGACCAACTCGCATAGTTTTGGCCATTTTCTTTTCATTCTCTTATCATGCCGCGAAAAAAGAAGGCAAAAAGTCCTCCCATGGAATTGGACCATGGCGATGATTTCAGTCCCGGGCCACAGGATTGCGTTCTTGGTGATGAGATGCAATCCTATCTCGAGCAGCCAGGAAACAAGACTTTAGACAGCCTCATTGACAAGCTTGTTTCGTCGTACGGCACCGCAGCTACACCCGACGAGAGGAACGCTATTGTTGCTCGTATTGAAGCCGAAGCTAGAGATACCAAAGGTAGCGATGGGCGCCCATTACGATTTTTGATTTTGGTTGCGAAAAAGACTCGACAGTCCAAGGGACATTTCCGTGAAGCAACTGCTGAAGAAATTAACCTGGAGATCAACAAGCTTATTCCGGGAAAGTTCACCAGGACACCTAAGGATGGCGATGTCCTGATCTATACCGGTGAATCGTTGCGCAAGCAATCACATATTGGTAATCAGAGACTACACACATTTATTCGGTCACTTGGCCGTGTCTTCCCCTTGGCGGCACAGCGACGAGGGTTAGTGAATGTTGTTCGAGATGTTGTTACGCTCCGTGGATCCGATTTCCTCGTACCATTCAATGAAAATCAGCCACAGGATGGCTGTGTTCAAGCCGACAACGAGTCCATAGAACGAATGATAGCTCTGTTGTTAGAGTGAAGCAACGACATTTTCTGGATTGCAAATTTTTCGTGCAAACACAAATAAAACATGATACTACGTTACTGTTACTTGTAATAAGGGAGGCTGCCCAAATTTCCTTATAATTGCCCTTAGGAGCTGATTGTCGCTATTTCTTGTACTAGGCAGATCAGATGCCAGTCGCAAACAGGTCCACTGCATTCGGGCTGAGTTGTTGTTACTTATTATAGTGTTCACAACAAAAAGTTCGTGATCTCCACGGGCCGCCATGCGACTTGCACGCTCTAGTACGGATTACTACTAATGTCAAAGGTTTTAGCACTACTTTTTTTAGAACAGTAGAAAAATACCCCAAAAAACCACGTCCCACTCAAAACCGGGACAAGATTGTGACCATAGGCTTTCATCTCATAATCCAAAACCTCCGTAGCATGGTTCTCTTCACTCTCCTCCCGTTCTTTCTCATTGTCTCGGCTGTTCAAGGCCTCTCCTTCACTGACGATCGAGGTATCACGCATGAAATTGATGGAAAACCAACCATTGTGACATTTACCCATACTGCTGTGACGTTGTCACATTTTGGTAAGTTCTTGTAGAATAATCATCATGAAACACACACAATCATGAACAAACCTGATCCTTCTTGATGACCCACCATGTTATCTTTTTGTGTGTGTTTGTTGCTGATATCCGCGTCTCTTGACGTTATTGTTCTACACGTATCTAGGCCTGGGTACTGATCAACTCATTGGAGTATATGGTGAATATGTCTTTGATGGGTCCGATTTTAACTTTAACCGAATCAGTGAGGAATCGTCGTATCCTGCCGATCCGACACCGGAAGAAATCGAGCTACTTACCTCGGTGACACATATCTCTCCCAGCTGTCAAAGGGGATATTGTCAAGAATTTGATTTGGACATCTTTGAATCCCTAAAACCTGATTACCTAGTCATGCATGGCTACCAAGGTCAACTGTGGGGTTTTGATGCCGACACTGAAAAGCAGGTAGTGAGCATCATTGGGAAACCCATCATTTATATTGATGTCGCGCAACAGGGAGCCAATTGCATTGGTGCGAATGCTAACAGCTGTTATGGCAAGACAATGATTGAAGTCATTGAGCAATATGATGCCTTGGCTCTTGCCCTTGGTATTAGTAGACCCCCATCGGTGGAACAAGACAAGCAAGACATGTGCAAGGCAGCGAAAGAGTTCCAGACAGCGGCAGAAACGGCGCATTCGAAAGGCGTCCGCGTACTGGCCGGCAACATCAATTCGGATCCCGAAGCAATGTCCTACTTGGCATATCCTCCGGATGACATGGTACTCCGCATGTTTGAGGAACTTGGTATGCCATTGTTGCATGTCGGAAGCTGCCAAGCACAAAATTGTACCCAAAACTACTTTTGGGAATGGATCCCAACCAAAGAGTTGTTTCCCGACTGTGCCGATGGTCAGTCCTTTTCCCAGTGCAATGACAGTCCCTTGTATCCAGTGGATTTTTGGTTGTATGATCATAGAACTACATTGAACTTTACCAGCAACAAATTCAAGGAAGCATTCCCCGACAAGGCAGTCTTGAAGAGTCAGTATGCGTACTGGCCCATTGGTGGAGGTATCATTTCCTATCGCCATGCCGCAGAAATTCTTTCCATTGTTGCTCCCCGTTTGGCTGCCGCCGAACGCATTCATCCCGCCACTTCCTGCACTCGGGCCAATGTATCCTCGGTTGACCATGCTATGGATGGTTTGGGTCCCAGTCAATATGCTTGCTTTGATCGATCCGTCCATAGGGAGGAATACTTTCAGTGCCCTGCATCGGACAACAAGTCTCTTTCTGGTGGAGCCATTGCCGGTATCGTCATTGGTGGATTGGCAGTGGTGGGACTAATGACCTATCTTGTCACAAAGCGTCGCAGTGGTGGCAAAGAATATTAAATGTCCCCACGCCGTCATGGCGATTCCAGTAGTAGATGAATTTCTCCTTGTTTCATCATCCGTTTTATGTTACGAAAAGCAGTGTGTGTGTATGTTTGGTGTATCCAAAGTATGACTCGTGTGTCATCGCATCTCGTAGATCCAAACTATGTCATAAAGTCATGTTCTTGAACTTGTAGCACCGGAATTTAGCTGAATGGGGTTCATGTTCGGTACTGGAGCACCACTGTGTCCACAACTTGCCGCTGTCAACAACGAAGATGATTGCACAGTAACCGGTCTGTGGTACGCATGATATTTCCCGTCATGTCATCAAGGCACTCTCTTCCAATGTTTGCAGAGGGGATCACTACAGGTAGCAGAGCGCGTTATGCGGGCTTGTGTGATCCAGCGTTTTGATTGGCTATCCTCTGAACGGTGCTACATGATGGCGCACAAATCGCATACCTGGTACCGTCACAATGAAAATAATACCTGGTACGGCAAGATGAACATTGGATGCAATCGCTAGGGATTTTTTGTTTGTTACAATTTCAAAGTAAACTGATTGGTAAACAGTGATTAGTAATTTCTCTCTTATGCAAGAACTGTCATGCCACCTCTCTACCGGTAGTTGCATGCGACGCACTAGTTTATACGCACAACAAATGAGACACTATATTTCCACGTCGACAGAATGTGAACTGGATCAGTCCATGTCACAATCTTCAGCTGGCCTGACCACGAGGTCGATTTCGTCGTCCCAAGTGCCACCCACGAGAATGTCTCCGTAACCGCACTGATCATATTGAGACATCACTTTCTGCCTCTTGGCTTCGGCCTTTTCTTTCGAGGAGTAGACCCCAACAACTTTGAGATTATTCCTTGTCCATTTTCGTCCACGGCCTGGTCCACCAGGTCCATTGTGAGCCACCCAGATAAGCACGTGTGGTTTTGTCTTTTTTGCTGGTGTTTTTTTTGCCTTGATCAGAGCAGGTGGTTGCACATTTGGTTCTAAACGTCTCGGAGCAAGCACCACCGGCGCCGCTGCAGGAACGGCGGGATTGCGAGATGGAAAGACCTTTTCGAAAACTACGTCTTCTTCGTCACTGGACAGATCGACTGAATCTGCTGCTCTTTTCCTTGATTGCTTTGGTTCCATTTTCCAATATCTTCCGCTCAAACAAAGTAATTCGTTATTCGACTTTTGCGGTCTGTGAGTTTGGGTGAGGATGCGTTTATTGAACACTGGACAACTCCAAGAGAGAAATGTCAAAAACAAAAAATGTGATCCTATAGACCCGGCAATTTTGATCCTACGTGGATAAATATATTTATATAGAAAATCGGAGTGTACCATTCCGTGAAATCTGCGTAGAATCTGGTACCAGGTACATTGGATCCAGGTACATAGGTAAATTATTTGGCGCGAACCGGAGCATACTGTAGCCTAGGCAAAACTTTCAAGAATCCAAAACGTACCGTACATAGTTAGTACCTATTTTCTCTCTTATTCAGCACTTACTGGGTACATGCCAATTCTCTACCAGTAGATGCAAAAGACTAGTGGTGTACTGGTTCGATTGCACAACAAATGAGACACAACGCTGCAGCAGATTCTTCACGAAGGATAGTGACCATCGACAGAATGTGAAACATTGAGGGAGCATGATCAGTCCATGTCACACTCGTCAGCTGGCCTGACCACGAGGTCGATTTCGTCGTCCCAATCGGAACCCACGAGAATGTCTCCGTAACCGCACTGTTCATATTCAGACATCACTTGCTGCTTTTTCGCTTCGGCCTTTTCTTTCGAGGAGTAGACCCCAACAATTTTGAGATTGTAGTCATTCCATTCTCGGTACTGGCCAGGACCATGGTGACACACCCAGATAAGCACATGTGGTTTTGTCTTTTTTGCCGTTTTCGTTTTTGCCTTGTTCAGAGCAGGTGGTTGTACTTTTGGTTCTAAACCCCTCTGAGCTCCAGGTTGACAGGACTCTGACACAACGTCATCGTCACCCGTCAGATCGACTAAATCTGCTGCTCTTTTCCTTGATTGCTTTGGTTCCATTTTTTAATCTCTCCCGCTCAAACAATGTAATTCGTTGTTCGACTTTGCGGACTGTGAGTTTGGATGAAGATGCTTTCTTGAACACTCGACAACTCCAATTGAGGAAGGTCACAAAACCATCTCAGCCAAGACAAATGCCTCGGGACTTCCCAAGAACCCAAGTTCGCGCCAAAACTTTTTGCATGGGCCCCATTTTTCAAGAGCTATTGTGTCGCATATCTCGATATTCCTACTGTACCGGTACCCTTAGTAGTGAATCAAGCGTGAAATAACCGACTCGTTTGACTCGGTAATCCTTATAGTCTGTACGTCTTTCCCCCTTCCGTAATAATGACTGGCTATCCACCATCACAACGCACAACGCAACAAACGACCAGCAATGAGCCTACTGCAAAGGCCATGACATCAAGTATCTTGACCTGCATTAGATGAGACGCTTGTTGATTCGTTGGATGTTGCGCACCTTGCACAACGCTCGAGTCAATGGCCATCGTGATCCGCACGATCGGAATTTTTAAGTAGGCTCGATGCAACATCTGATTTCAGGGTGGTCCACTTTTCCATTCATCCATATCCTCCAACATCGTCTGTGTGTTCATGCATCTGTCTGTTTGGGTTGAACCTGCTGGCACTACATTCCAGACTTTTGGCGCCTATCCTTGCATCTCACTATGAGACCATGCTCGGCTTAGTAATCCTCTGTGAATGCCCCAAATGTCAATGAGTCTGACAACTCCATAGTTCCAGCACATCCTCGCCTTGTTTCGATGCAAACTGAAACGGGGCAACATGTGTTGGAGCGATGGAGTTGTTAGATTCATTTACTTTTGGTATACACACAGAAGAGTAATAATACGGGCTTGGCACGGACTTTTTTCCTGGTTTGCGGGCCAGTGTTTCCTTTATGTCCTAATGGTCGTCCTCGAATTGAGCCAATGTCGCTTGACCTTTGTTGTTTGCATCATACTCTGCCCATGTCTGATCTTGTTCTCTTTCAATGGTATGCAGTTCAGCGGTCTATTCATTTTGAATCCTCCATCATCTGTTAGGCAAGAATCCCATAGGATGTACCGGGATGTGAAATGGGACAACGACCAAGTAATGGGACGGAAAATTGTGAGCCCCTGAGATACTCCAGAAACTGTTCTTGCTAATAAATGCGGAGTGAAAGCTCTCGTAATCCGGAAGATAGGAGCTACCGAAACTTTTACGTACCAGTACTGATGGTCACCGCCGATGTGACGGAACCTGCTTTTCAGTATAAAATCGGTTAAGGTGGGATCACTAGAAAATCCCAAATGAAAATACATTCTCTTTCAGATTTTCGTGAATCGCAAGAAGGTGGTTTGGATAGCCACGCGGAAGGAGCGGCAGCGACTGTCGAAGATCCACAGACGGATACCGTGCTTACCAAATGAGAACGTCCCGGATGACGTCTCTCAGTTCTAATCTTTGAGTTTCATTCCCTTTATTAGTTTACAGTGATTGCCACGGATGGCCCTATGGTACAAGGCAGTCACTCACATTCAGCATGTCTTTTTTATGGAACTTCGAATCGTGTCGGCAAGTCAACGGTAGTTTCCATCATTTTACCTGTAATCTCATTCGT
>SWEM01000835.1:0-11110 GCA_019593585.1 Nitzschia palea | reverse complement strand
AAGAGGAGCAAGCCCATGCAAAGCAAGATTTAGGTCCTTCTTGGTTCTTAGTTGCTATAAACATGATGAGCAATAACAATTTAAAACTCCACGGAGTCATGCGAACGACGAAACAATAAAATTGTAACTTGAATTTCATTGAATCTCGACTATACAATACTTTACTAATGCTAAGACGTTCCTTTTGTTTGTTTTTACCACTTGTGCTACCAGAGCAAGGAGCATGGTGTGGAATTATTCACAGAAAGCATTACAAAGATGCACCAAGAATCGATGAAGTTGTCCCTGGTAAATTCAGCAAGCAAGACGAATCTACCAAGAGGTAGTGGAAGGAGTCATAAGAATGGGTTTTGTTGCTATGTAGGAAATGCACTAGTAATAGGATAGTTATCTAATTGATACACTAGATAGATGGATTGTAGTTGTTTCTACAAAAATACTAGCATGGGCAACTGTTGTCAAAACTGCGCGGACTTCGGCCGTGCTTGTATCACCGTGGTACTCTACAGGCAAATTTTCTTTACGTATAAAATGTACTAGGTTCTACAATAACACTTTGCGTGATTATGAAAAGAACCTACTCGTCCGGTACATGTACTTACCGTTGGTTCAAACGGATGAGAGTAATAGCAGTACGGTAGTCGTACTTACACATCTAACCATAAATATCATATTATACAGAAGGATAGAAGAGTATTGTTGATTGACAGTGTCAGATATGCGGCAAATTGTAGCTACTAGTTTGATGGTTTATCTACCAGAACTTGTACCAGTTCATTACAGGTTATTTAGCAGTGATTACGAGCTACCAACTAAGTACGAGTTAACTCTTGACTTCTGCTTTTACCATCAGCATACCAAATACTTGATATTCGTCAAACAGACCAGGAGAAAGGTGCACATAGATGCTGATTGTTACCATGACAATCTATTTCGCCTCATTGCTGATATGTGGAAGAATACCAGATAGATCAGGACTTCTGCTTTTCCATGATGATTACAATGTACCTGGTACTTGTCACACAGGTAGACACAAGGCGAGATAGGAACACATAGATGCTGATTGTTACAAAGTCAATCAAAGTCGTCTCATTACGGGTATGGAAGAAATTTACTGCGCAAAATTGTTTGCATTCTTCTGACACAAAAGAAACTTTCTAAGAACAGTGTGTTGCTGGTACCACTCGGCTAGATGTAACTCATGGTAGCAACGAAAACCACAGTTGCCAGCAGAAGCGAAGGGATATACATATGGCAAAAGCATCCGGATGATTGGACAGTCTTGGCAGTATTTGTAGAAGGGGCCCTGGTTGGGAGGCTTCCACTCCTGGGTGACCTTGTGGATATGGGCTCCCTACTTGGAGCTGGACTGGGGGCAGTGGGGGTTCCGCCAGGTGCCGATCGAGCATTGTTGCCTGGCACATAAAATATTGTAGTTTCATTGGTCCCAAAGTCTCCTGAGCCGCTAGCTAACACTGTATTGTTAAATTCTTCTCCCAAGTAGACTTCGTATGAACCCCCACCCGATAAACCATTTCCAGCGGAATCAGAAATGACGAATTGATAACTTTCTCCTCCCTTGACAGATATTTGATCATTCGCCACTTTCATGGATGAGACGTAAGCACCAACGGGCACTGCAACCCTAAACCGAGAGTAGTTTGCGTCAGCAATAAACCATCCAATTTCTTGGGGAGAGTCATCGAAATTGATTTTGATATAAACTGTCACCTCGCTGTTGGTCGGGGCTGCAGTTGGTACTGGAGAAAGGGTTGGCATAGTTGCATTGTCTCCCATCATGGCAGACACTGTTGGCTCAGAAGTTGGGGTGGAAACAGTCACCAAAACCGGGGATTTAGTCTTGTTGTCGTCACGTTCGGTCGTGGGTTGGAGAATGGTGACCGTTGATGGTGCTAACGTTGGTACTCCGCCATTGACTACAGATGGGGGTAGGCTTGATGGAATGATTGTTGGTGACGAAGTAGGAAACGATAACGATGGTGGTACCGACGGCTTTCCAGTTGGCACTTCTGTCGGTTTCGTCGACGAAGCATTACTTCCACTACATCCCCATTCTGGAATTGGTGCATCCGAAATTTGACATCCTACTTCACGGATCCAGTCGTATTGGTAGCTCACCCGCTGGTTTATTTGAGGCAAATACTGGTTGTCGCAACCTCCAGAATCCCTAAATAATTTAACATTGTGAGTACCTGGTAACAAAGAAAAAGAAAATGCCAGTTGGCAACATTATTTTGCCATAGAAATCACTCACGCGCTGATAACTGCCACCAACAAATCTTCTGCTGCAGTAGCTCCTTGCCGTATTATTGGACCTCCCGAATCTCCTTCACAGTGATTGTGTGATGGATCATCGGTGCAGAACCAATCAGGCCCTACACCCGTCTGGTCGACGGATAATCCAAATTTAACACCTGATACAGGGTCAGAGGCCACGGCACATACATCGAATGGCACATACTCCGTTGTTGCTTGTTGTAACACGTTGGACACTTGGAGCGGAGCATCCTCTCCGTTGGTAATCGATCCCCATCCTAACATTAACAATTCCTCTCCCGCTTTCGAAGGATAGCTGGCGTTTGAATTCAACCGGACGAGTTGTGGATTGATTGCCGCTTGAGTTAATTTCAAAAGTGCTATATCATAGTTGGGATTGTAGCTGCCATCCGCATTCGTTCCATATTTTGGGTGAGCATATCGAGATGCCACTGTAATGATGGGATTTCCTTCGGCGAGATTAGTCCTATTGTACTTTCCTATGGAAGCATATCCAAG
Organism: Nitzschia palea; assembly: GCA_019593585.1. Lineage (NCBI taxonomy): Eukaryota > Bacillariophyta > Bacillariophyceae > Bacillariales > Bacillariaceae > Nitzschia > Nitzschia palea. The sequence goes on along the minus strand of SWEM01000835.1, from coordinate 8,314 downwards.
ATCTGGGTTACTGGCATTGTCGTGAGCATTACAGTATCGACTTTGTAGCAAAAGGGCCAAGACTCATGTTTTTTTACTCACGTTTCTTCATAACAATGTGCCGCCGTCACAAACACATCAGGAGCCTTTTTCAAAAAAAAGAGAAAACCAAGCAACACAAGCATCAGATACATAGGAATTACTCATCATCGCAATTTCTGAATGAATGCAATGACGTACAATAAGAGATCCGCCACATTGTTTATTTTCGCTGTCGAACAAGTACATGACAATCCAAGGGAATCTCCCGCGGGGAGCATCCACACCATTTATAATTCGAGATTCTTGGATTCTTCTTGCGTCGGCCAGTGCGGACACAGCTATTAGTATTATTATTGTAACGATTGTCGACTGTGTCAATACGATAGTCATCATGTTTCTTCCAGTGACCACCATCTTTCTCATTCGGAATGCAATAATGATAGTAGTGTGGTCAGGGCCAAGATGTCATCAAGTTTCATCGCACATACAACTTGTGACTTTTTCTTTGGCCATACTGTCGTGCAAAATTTTCCCGCCATCAGTCATTTTACGTCACAGTTGATGAATGTGAGGCCGCCCAGCGCGCGAGGAACATAATGATTTTGTCCCTTTCGCAATTTTTTGCGGGCGCGGAAAGTTTACCATCACAGATTCCAATTTACGCAGTCCACCCGTCCATCCATGGAACCTGTAAATTGGGATTTATTTGCACCACTTGGGTATGGCAATAAGCTTGGAGGTATCCAAATCCAGATTATAAGTCACTTGATCAGATTGGTTTTTGTTTCAAAGTCCACCATTTCCAAGCTATCCTTGCATTAGAAGTCATATGAGTCGTTGGGGAACCCTTCATCTATACCGTTAAGAATTTCGCCGAACCTTGACGAAATTGCCAGCCTGCCGTTGGCAGAAACGACAATGCAATCGTGGACCTGGGACATCGTCGCTACATTCTTTCCATTCTTCCTTCGTTGTCCACAACGGTGAAAGAAAACGCAACAATGTCAAAAGGATTGGTCAAAGTCTACGTCCAGTTTTGTGGTGGATGAGGTATGTTGCTTGCTTTGGTAGTGCAGTTGATTTGACACGTTTTGACATCTCTTGATGTCTTGTCAATCCTCGACAATGAAACCAATTCACACATTTTTCTCGCGTGTCTTTTATTCTGTTTCTGTATTGTAGGCTATGGGCGGCAATTTTTGCAGCTAAGCGATTTTCTCTCAAAGCAAAGTTTTGCGGACAAGATTGAAGTTGTCGGAATCAAGGACAATGGCGTCACTGGGAATTTTGAAGTGATGATTGGTGAGGAGAAACAACTTGTCCATTCGAAACGTACCGCTGGCCAAGGAAAGGCCGAATCGACCCAGGAACGGGCCATGATTTGCGAATTTATTCAAGAATACTTGGAAGATAATTTGTAGACGGAAACTATCCAAAAAATATCGTGGCCATGGTGGTTGGTTTGGCAAGGAGGTTGTCCGATTGAGGAAAAATGAGGTGAATGACGACGAAAGTATTCTATATTCATTATGTGGAATCCTTGTCTGAAAAGACATGTGATATTTGTTTCTGAAAACAACAAATGAGAGAAAAGGGGGCATCTATCACATTTCTCAATTTTCCCAGTCGGTGGTCGATAAAGCTAGCACTTCTCACAATGTCTCGAAACGTAGTTTCTACATCCAATCCATAAAGATCGTACATTCATATCACAAAACAAATCCATTTATTATTTTATTAGTGTTCTGAATGAGGTTGGTCATTTGCCAGAAGGAGTATTTTGATGATGTCAAGTCACTTCACCTTGCCCGAACCATCTACTAATCGACTACCTGCAAGACTGTGCGCAAAATGCAACCACAGAGTGCCACAGTTCATGCCGATCATCTCTGTCTTCCTGAAATTCCCCATACGAACCACAATCCCTATTTATCAACATCGATGCTGCTTTGGTTGGTAACCATACCATGGTACAGGTACCATATGATGACCCATACTCGCCCCCCCCCCCCCAATCATTCCCATTGCCGTCCCAACCTGACCACTTCTCCTTGTCATTGACAGTAGTAATTATAGTAGTGAAAATGCAATTGATATTTGGTGTGTCTTGACCTTTTTTGTTGGAATAGAGTGGGGGAGAGGCTATTCATGAATTTCCAGTAATTGCGAAATATCCTCCTCTTGCTTTTGTTCCTTCCAATATTGGAGATTGGCATCCAATACGGGCAAGATTTGATCTTGGACTGCGGGCACAATTTTACCCAAAACTTCAAAGGCCGGTTGAACGACAAATTTGATAAACCCGATTTGACTTTCGGCGCGATTGGTCGTCATTCGGTCACAAAGAGGACTAACGGGTAAACCCCGTCGTTTTTCTTCATCCCCTTGTAAAAAGAATTCCTCGAGACATCGATCCGTCCATTGAATGGCCAATGGTAGTGGTTTGGCCTGATTGGATATATCGGCAAGATGAAGAATAAAATGCATGATTTGCCATGCTTCCTCATCCTTGTACTTGATTGGCTGTTGTTGCTGTTGTTGTCCTTCACCAGTCTTTTTATTCTTGTAGGCTAATCGAATGCCCTTGATTTTATTGACACTGGAAAAATGATGAGTCATGTCAGTATCCAAAACGGATTCAATGACCATTTTCCGCACCGCCGTGACTTGTTCATCAGACATGCCCCAAAAAATGTTCATATCCGACTGTTGTTGAGTTCCCAATAATAATCTAAAGGCCAGTGAGGCATGCATATTCTCCAAAACACTGATATCATTGTATTGAATGGCCAAATCACTATGACTGTGAATTTGAAAGGAATTATTCTTGCCCGGATGTCCAATATCATGCACCACGGCCGCCAATAACAAGGAAAAGATTTCCAATTCACTCCCCGCCAAGACTTTGGCAGTCATTCCTTGCAAAATGGCGTGGAGACTTTGGACCACATCGGCAGCATGGATATTGTTATGATAGGGATTCTCTGCCATGTATTGTTGTTCGACTTGTCGTAAAAAGTTGACCAAATATTCTTGAGGAATTTTAAAGGTATCCGGATATCCATAGCCCTTGAAGGAATCCAACGAGGGAATGGCTTCTGTCTCTTCGTCGTCGTTATTTTTGGAGGAGGAATTCTTGGTAGGACTACCGGGAGGCACGTTGTCGTTAGAGGATGAATTCTTGGAAGGACTACCGGTAGGCTCGTTGTCGTTGGAGGAATTCTTGGGAGGACTATGCTCGTTGTCGTTGGTGTTGTTGTAGTCCTCGTTATTTTTGTTGCTTTTGTTGTCCTCCTCCTCTTCAGGATTATTTTCGTTTTCGTTGTTGTTGTTATTGTTCGACTTGCGATAGGCCTTGGTCGTTTGATCCATGACCAATTGGGAATACGGACTGGCCAAAATGGCCCATCCGATAAATAACAAGGGTTGTCCCCGCGTTAATCGTTCCACGGCAAAGATGTCAAAATCCCATTCTTGCAATTTATCCCAACTTAGCAGGTGATAGAGTTGGACTTGTTCGTCCGGAGTTAATCGGATCCATTCGGGTAGGATAAAGGCTTCTCGATCCGCCACCTTGAGTCGTCGACTACTGGATGCCTTGAGAGTCAATCGTTGAATAAAGCGCTTGGCATGGATGACTCCCAAAATCCGTTGTTTGGTATTGACATAATTGACTTGTTTGACACCGGCAAATTGGGCCAAAATGTAATCCGCGGAACTTCCTGGTTCATGACGCCCTTGCAAGAGTTCCTTGGGAATGTGGGCCTGTTTGGCATTGGCACTGGACCCCCCCATGAGCAATTGTTGGACTTTGCGTAATCCTTGGATTTGACTGGGCGAAAAGGCTTGATAGGCGGGAGATTGAGGCATTAAAATGGATTCAATGACGGCAATCCCCTCTTCCCATTCGGACGAGGAGGATTCGGGGGTACTGAAAAAGTCCAACATACTTTCATGATTATGATTGGTAAAGGTTTGTCGATATTGACTCATCAAGTCCAAAACCATGAGGGAGGAAGACGAGGAATCGGAGGATGCTCCTTCCTGTTGTGAAAAGGAATTCGAGGCCATGTTGAGAAAGGCTTGCTGCTGCAAGGGAGATTCCATACGCACTTTGCCATGGACCGTCGGAATCGGACTTTCCTTTTTTTCTTCGTCAAATGGCTTTTGTGGCATTGGATGACAATACTGCTGCTGGTGATAGTTGTTGTTGTTGTTGTACTGTGGTTGTTTTTGCTCTTGCTGCTGCTGATAACGATTTAATTGGTCGTTTTCGTCAACAAGAATAATGGATTGATGATGGCGGTTGTGAGAAGAAGGAGGAGAAGAACCGAAGAACTGCGACAAGGGAGGATCCCTGCAATATACAAGGCCCCACAATCCCCCAAGATATAGTAGTGTCCAACCAAAAAGACGTAGAGCGAGACTACCCGTTCTGTTGCAAGAGGAAATTTTCACAATCTCTTGCAAATAATGTACTTCGAAGTAATGTAATTTTTTGTGTTGTGATTTTTGGCACGGATGCGATGACCAAAAGTGACACTTGTTATTACCACTCCCTAGTCGTTGTACCAGGTACTGGCTGGAACCAGTGGCGCAAGGTAGATATAAAGGATAAAAGGGTGGCAAATGGCGGGTTGCTTCTTTTGGATGGATCAAAATCCGATGTCCAGTGGTAAAAGTCAACAAGTTCTCGTTCGATACAGCATAGAGAGTGAATACCCTCTCTCTTGATTACCAGAAGTGTTGATTAGTTAGTGTTGTCAGCCGCGAGGAGAGCTTGTCGAGCGGTGCATACAGCCTGGATTCTACATTCTACCGTTCGCTACTTTTACCAATTTTCCCCGAGGCTGGATCACGAGTTGAAGCTTTACATATATACAATTTTCCTCGGATGCCGGAATCGTATTGGAACGCTCGTCTGTATTTGGTATTTATAGACCAGGACCTCCCTGGTATTGCCGTACTAGAAGTACCAGTAGGCGAATGATATGGGGAACTGTGCCTTCTTGTCTTGTATTTATGAGGCTACGGTAGAAAATACACTGGACAAATTTGTGAGTAACTGGATACGCTGGAATACGACTTGTGCCCAATCGCGCTCTCTACGGTATTCAAGTGCACCAATCCGCCACTGTGGCTGTCATTTTTTTCTTTCCGGCAACCGGTAGGGAAATAATAACGGTATAACGTTCTAGCGGAGTAGTACGAAACTCGGGACTCGGGACTGGGTCATGGGACGGTTATTTGAACTTTAAAGGAAACGACCATGGTGAAGAGGGTTCCCCTGGACAACGACCAAACAAGGACTACTATACGGACGGTTTATTGTAGTTTCTGAACTGATCTTGTAGGACAAAGAGAAGAATTTTCTTTCTGTTTCACAGTCAGAGAGAACTTATAGTTAGATTACAGAATCGGACGGAACGATACAAATACTTGCAGATCCTCCCGCTGCCGTGATTATGAAGGGCAATGACGGCCGAGCGGCGCGGCGGAAATTGATTCGTCGAGGATTGATCCTAGGTTCCAGTCTGGTGGGTCTTGTGACAGTCCTTGTGATTGCCAAAACGTTTCTTGGTTCGCAAAAACATTCGTTGTATGATGTGTATGGTTCTTCGTCGGGTCGATTGTTGCGAGATCCACGAGGTGATAGTGGCAGAGGTGAATCGGCTCGTCAATTTCGATTTTCCTTGCATCGGCAATTTAGTGGGAACGACAAGGAAGATGAAGCCCAAGTCCTTCAAGATGTTTTGGCAGCCAAATTAACATTGATTGATTTGACCGTTGTAGAAGAAGAATTGTTGACTGCACCCTCCAATTCCTATGCGGGAGTCTATGGCAAATTTTGCAAAGTGGATTGGTCGATACGAAAACGAGATCCCTCGGCAGGTACGTTGTTGCTTTTGTTTTGGTTGGGACTTGTGCGTGTGTGAAGTGGGGGTCTTGTGATTTGTTACTCTAGTGAATTCAGTGAATACCGTAGGTGGTACTCTTCTTACACAAATTCTGTTTGACAATACTACAGTTCCCATGTTTCGACACTTGGTTGCAGCATCAATGGATTGTGATCGTAATTACTATACATTGGATCTCAAAAAGGTGGCTGATTTGGCACGTCACCAAGATCAAGTCAATGGTGCCACACCCACATCCTCCCAATCACCCAAGGTTCTCTAATTTTACCTTGGCCACCTTTCATGAAAGTCGGTGTGGAAGTACCCTCGTTGCCAATGCAGTGGCTGGCATGGACCCGATCAAACATAGAAGTTATAGTGAAGCGCAACCACCCGCCGCCGCCTTGACCAGTGTGTGTGGACGCAACTTTTCTCGTTGTTCTCTCCATCAAGCCGCACTCGTGTTGAAGGATACTTTGTACATTATGAGTCGTTCCAATGATCCCAAGGAAGAACGAGTCTTTTTCAAATTCCAATCTGCCACTACTAAAAGTATTCAAGTCTTTCAAGAAGCCTTTCCCGATCAACCCTGGATCTTTGTGTATCGAGATCCAGTCCAAGTCATGATGAGTCACATCAAGGATGATCCCGAATTAAAAGGCCGGGCCAATTGTTTACGAAGTAAATCCAATCCACCCCCCGAAATTAAAGAGATTGCTGCCAAACATGGAGTACCCCATGTTCAACTATTGTCCATGGAAGAATATTGTGCGGCCCATTTGGCGGCCATTACCGAATCGGCCGCCAGTGCTCTTACCGATATTGGCATGCCCGTCAATTATGAAACTTTGCCCGATAGTCTTCATGAAGTGGTATTACCCACCATTTTGGGAAGATCATTAACCAATGACGAAGTGGAAAATATTAAAGCCATTTCTCAACACTATAGCAAGGGAACCGGAGGTCGTCATCGGGAATACCAAGATGATTCCAAAGCCAAAATGCAGGCGGCCTCTCCCGCCGTCAAGGAGGCGGCTGCCAAGTTTTTACAACCCTCCTTTGATCGGTTAGCGCAACATCGACCCAAATTCTTTCTCTACAACAACCCCAACAAATAATTGAACCTCGGTAGTAGTATTGGCATCCTACTACTTCTAACCAATATAATGAACATTACGAGATACTTTGCTAATCAATTCTTTCAGTGTCAAGTCTCGCTCTCTATATACGTATGACTTTATCTCTCACTAAATATATGTGACTTTATATTTCTACATTCAAAAAGGGTACAGTATTTTGGTCGAGTAGCACTTGAACATGGAAAGAAAGAAAACCAAAATAGCCGCCACAACCACTTCCACTACCACCCACTCCCCACTAGTGTTTTCGTTGTTTGCATCATACCATAGTTTGTGCCATTTTGTCGTTATTGTTGTTGTTTGCCATTCTTCTTCTTTTTCAGTGTCTCGTGTTGTTGATGTACTTTTTGTTCTTCATTTTACATTTTACATTCTTCTTTTTACTATTCCATTTTTTCCAAGAATTTGACTCGATCGAGAATTTCTCGTTTGGATGTTTCTTGAACTTCCCCGGCCAACATGAATTCATCCAAAATGGAATAGACCTTGTTGAAATTAAAGACAATATCCAATTCACACACATTACTGAAATAGGCATCCAACAATTCGACGAATAAATGAATCGTTTCCAAATAACTCAATTCATTGTCTTGCACATCGACGGCAATGGTAAAGAATAATCCGGCATAGCGACGATAAATAATCTTGTAATTGTTGTATTCAATAAAGTTGGTATATTTCTTGTCGCGAGCGGTAACCAGGCGATGGACTTCGGCTTCAATCCGAACCTTTTCCGTTTCGGCCGTGGTGCTAGCGCCCGATGTGGAGGTGGTGGGTGGGGGAACATACCATTTGGATAATCGAGTCTTGCCTTGACGATTTTGTAGTAAAAAGAATCGAATCTGGGTGTGTAGTATTGATTGGATGATGATTGCGATTTGTTGTGTGTGTGTGTTGTGTTGTGTGTTGTTGTTGTTGATGATGATTTTGGTTATTTCACAAGAGGAAAAATAGAGAGCAAGAACGAAGAAAAAGAATAATGTAATACCGACAAAAAGAAAGAAACCAACAAGCAAAAGGCAGCGGCTTGACGTTGAGTCGACAATAATTCTTTCATTTTCCACATTCCGGGACTTCTGTCGTTTTTAGTACCATGATGATGATGATGATGATGATTGTGCGGGCGGATTCACACCAAGATGGATGCAATGTGAAAAATAGAACAATGACAATTCCAAGGGGGAAAGAGGAAGAGGAGGAGTGGGGAACAACAATGGATATAAAGCTGGTATATCTCTCAATCTACTATATAACTGT
>SWEM01000834.1:0-11141 GCA_019593585.1 Nitzschia palea | reverse complement strand
GGGCTGGCGCGGATGAAGTCTAACACATAAAAAGTTGTCCGTCGGGTGGATTCTCCTTGTGACGTCGATGATGACCCAAAATCTGCACGGACAAGGCAAGACTTGGGTGACATACACGGGCTCCCGTAAATGGTAACGTACTTCCACCATGGGGCAACGTCCGACCCTCCCCATTCCTCAATCGACGAATTTCTTCAACGACCACGGGCCCATGACTACAGAAGCCAAGCAAGATCGATGAAACAATTCTCCCTCACTATTTGAACTATCACTCGAAATTCTCGTTGACGCAATGTCGCGTATTGGTCCTTCTGGACTTGCTATATGGATTTTTCATGTCAAAACAATAAACCCACTGGCGATGTTGGCAAGATCCGTCACGAAAGTCGTGTCATATTCTTTTGGGATTGTGGATTTGGTGCTTTAGATCTGATCCTCGCGTTTCCCAATTCCCGCCATGCAGAGATTCTTTACGTTCTTAACTTTCGACCATGATAGCACTTCGATCTTTCAAGTACTACCATACCAGTGGACGATCGTTGCCTCGTCCGTCGCACGTGGAGAAACACATGATGATGGAGTACTCTTGGAAACATCCAACACCGTTACAAGTTACAAAGATTCCAATGGGAACTACCGTATTATTATGTTTGCATATTTAGGGATGATACTTGGTACATTCAACACCGTTACAAGTTACAAAGATTCCAATTGGAACTCCAGTGTTATTATGTTTGCCTATTAGGGATGATACTTGGTATCATGGCTCAAATTGCATTATGTATGTCCGTCCAGCTCTTTCACTGGACAGAATCCACGGAACAACATGTACCGGTAATATTCGCATGACACTATTTCGATGATCGCGCATGGAACTAAAGCATCGTGTGATCATTGTCATATATCGAAGCAGTTTTGGATTGGCCGTCGTCGTAATAATCAGCAAGTGATTTTTCTTTGGCGCCCCCTTCCTTTTCCGTAGAGGGCGCGAGATTTACCACTAAGAACCCCACGACACAAGATAAAGCCCCTATGACGGATAACGACGAGAACACACCATCCGTGCCCATCAAGAGATCAGCCAAGAATGCTATAGGAATCGACATGCCAGCTCCGACAACAGCCACTGTTGGCCCTGTCATAATAATAGCACGGAAAAGAAGATAATCTGTAACCAGAAAGTCCAGAAGACCCTTGGCGACGACCATCCCAAACGTCGACCAGGACATCCTGATTTGTTCAGAAACGATGAGCCACAAGGCCACGGCCCCAAGAGGAAGGAGCGACAGGGCACCAATGTAGCCCAGGAGTAGAGTCATGCTGTAGAGTTCCTCATTCTCAGGACAAAACAACCGAACTTGTATCGTGTAGGTTGCGTACGCCCCAGCGGCCAGCACTGCAAGAGCATCTCCCCAGGTAGTCGCGGTAAGGAATTCAAACTCTTCAGGAATTGTGGTATTGTAAGTGTAGGTAAAAACATCCGAGTATTTGTACTCTGTCGGTGCATAGTCGTTCTTGTCGTCATGTATCGCAGTAAGTGCCACACCGGCAACACCGGCCAGAATACCCAAAAGCTTGATAGAACTGTAAAAGTCCAGACTCAAGAACACTGCCAAGACATAGACAAAAATGCTCTGTATCGAAACGAGAGTTGTAGCCGACGCAATCGATGTGCTCATCAAAGCTGCGTTGAACGCCCAATCTGCAAGGAACAAAGCAGGAGTGATCAACATTGCGGCCAGTATGTGTTTGCGGTGGTTCCAACGCCGTCCGTGATCGTTCACAAGACCCATAGTTCGTCTGGTAGCGATGTTTGCCAAATCAGAGTAACATTGAAATCTATTCAGATCGTGTTGGAAGCTATCGAAGGAATCCACCTCCAATAGGGCATTGTCGCGTGCCTCGTTGGCCAGTCTTCTGTTCTCCCGTCGCTCTGACCACCAATGGAAGGGTAGAGCTACGATCATCGAGGCAATCCCAATGAAGCTCATAATGAATGGTGATTCCAATCCACTAACTTGAAAAATGTACTGCGTCAAGATGGCACTTCCCACGCATACAAAACATTCCATCAGAATCAAGCACCAGCCGAAGAAAAATTTCCCCCTTTCTTCGGATGCTTCTTGTGATGTAGGAAAGCGGTTCCCACAGAGAGCCTCCCACGATGCAATAGTTGTCTGTATCATCTTGCCAGTATGATTTGCAAGGCACCTTCACCTTTTTAAATTTTCTGCTTTGTTAGAGCCGCAATTGCTTGAATCGACAGTATAGTTGCATGGATCGACTGTGTTTTTCAGAAATGGTACAGAATACACAAAAAGCTCTCAACCGCCAATGAGCACGAGGCTTGGTCATGCGTTACAGACCTAACTGTCAGCTTACACGAGCAAATGATTTTTCACCAGATCTGCGAATATTATTGAAGGCAGTACCATCCTCTCCAAGACTTCCCATCGCAGCGACTTCTGTATCATCGCTTCAAAGAGAGCCGTATGATAGTGAACCTCGCCAATTTGTTTCAATATATGCATACCAGTGTACCTCTTAACATTTATGTCTTGATCACCGGTTGGATTTGCACGGCGCCTTCACCTTTTTTTTTAGACTTCCTGCTCGGTTGGAGCGGTACTTGCTTGAATCGACAGTAGTACAGTTGCATGGATCGACTGTCGGATTTCAAGAAAATAAAAAACTCAAAAACTCTCAACCGGCAAAGGGTTGCGTTTTAGAGAGCCACGTCATCATTCATCACCGGTTTGATTACGATTTCCGTTGGAACGATGACCGGCCGTGCTCGGATTTTGGCCAATCAGATGCGGAAGACGCAAGGCGGAAGGGAGGCAACGGCAGGGGGAAGCCGCCGAACGGGTCGGTGAGCCCGCGCACCTTCCAGGAATGGAATGCTCGGAAACCACATGCCCGTCCCACGCGCGTTGAGCGCACCGCGCAGGGCGAACCACGGAATAGAGAGGGGTACCCGTTTCACGGTTCGTCACGGCAAACCGACGGAAAGGTTTTCGTAGGGGACTGGTATACGCGCATGTTGCCTTGCAGACAAGGTACATCCACCATGGGGCAACGGACGAGATTCCGACCCTCCCCATTCCGCATATCGACGAATTTCTTCGACATCAGAGACATTATGCAGCATTTTTAGGGTAAGTCGGGGATCTTGCACGGGGCGAGAAGGAGGACGCCGATTGCACCGATTGCACCAGTTGCCAAGCAAGATCGAATGTCAGAAATAAAACTAAAATAAAAAGCCTCACAATTTTTTTTGTCTTGGTGGTCTAATCATCTCTGTAATACTCATTGACGCAATGTCACTTGTTGGTCCTTTTTCTCTAGCCGTCCAGTCTGCCACGGCCCTCGTGATTTCACATGGCATTTGTTGTGGCATCATCATGTACCACGATTTGAATGGGAAATGGGCCAAGTACACTCTTCACAAAACACGATGCGTTTCGGTTCAGGATTACATTGATGGGGCAAAAAGCTTGTTTGCCGACTTGTTCCTTTTGTTTCTTCCTTTTATGACATTTTGCTATTACTTTCGAGAATCAGCGATTCGAGGTAGGACATTTTCAACATGATGACCACAATTCAGCTTGTGACGCATATGTAGTTTCTAACATTTTGCGTCTTGTATTTGACAACATGCCACCAGAATCTGAAGACAGTGTAATGGTAGCGCTTACGAAACTTGGTATTGGTTATTTGGTTGGAAAAGTATGGGCATTTGGGGTACATTATATCCTTCATTTTCCGGCATTTTACAAATACCATCGCCAACATCATTGCAACCCGAAAACATTGGTAGCAAGTCGTGCTTGGCAGGATAGCTTTGTTGAATACGCAATCATGGAGCTACCTTCCTTTGCCATGGTCATTGTCGTGTTCCCAACGCGGTTTTGGGCTCACTTGCTGCATTTCATTTGGCATGGATGGGATGGTGCTGCTGGACACTCTGGCTTTTGTGCACCCGGTTGGTTGGGTGCTGCCTTTGATGGAACGTATCATTATCATCACCATGCTCATCTCACAGTGAACTATGCCGAAGTCGAAATTCTCGATAAACTCTTTGGGACACACCACACTCAACAGCAATCAAAGAGATCAGTTCATCATTGACGCTAAAAGCTCCTCGAATCACCCTATGTGAAGTATATGTGTACTAACTGTAAGCAGGCGGCAACTTATTCAAGACGTCAAATAAAAAATGTCTGTGCTACAACAAATGACGACAAAAATGTCAATGAACAACGAGCTACTGCAAAACTTATTGGCGGATTCTTTTGTCTGTGTGTGTGTGTGAACATCGTGAACCTGGGCTGGAAACTAGAAGGATTCCTTTAGAGATAGCTAACTTGCAATGTAGTGTTATGTTGTGCATATCCGAACTTATCCTTTGCATTTGGTTCACACCCGCGTCTTTACTTTCGTCGTTGTTTCCTGATGCACACGCCAATCACTGCAGCGTAAAAAGCAGAACCCTTTTGCGATCGGGTTGAATCGTGCATCACCTGGCAACCACGTTGCGCCGACTCGATAGACTCGCTTGGATGACCGTGCCTGTGCACTCAAAATTTGCGTAGATTTCGGCGGCGGAGGGGAGGGTGCGTGCCCGTAGTCTGGCAAATTTGTACCTGGGAACAGGCGTACCAGGTACCACCTACACGTATACTCTCCAACTTCAGGTGCATTGTGCATTGGCAGGAAAGGAAACCGGGATCTGTGCTTGAAATTATTGATAGTTTCTCCCCTTGTACAGCTGTCAAGATGGAATTTTTGAAGGATATCAGCATTGACAAGGTTCGGAACTTGGCGGAAGATGTGTAAGTGGTTGTAGTACAATGGGCGTGGGTCATTTTCATGTCGCGATGGGCTGGTACCAGGTACTCGTAGGTTCCTACGGGCAAAGGGATTACGGTGGGGTGGTACTTGGAAGCTTTGGCACTGACTAGTAGTTCATCTTGCCTGCTCGAACTTTTGTAATAACTCAGATTCAATCAGGCAAAGCCAAAGACAGATGTGGAAGCCCGCGTTTATGAAGTGTTGTCACACAAGAACTGGGGGTCATCCTCGTCACTGATGCATGAAATTGCTAGAGATACTTTTGACGTAGAGCGTTTTCACGTGGTGACTCGGCTCATGTGGGAAGGCATGGAGAATCAGCGACCTGCTGCCTGGCGTATTGTATTCAAGGCACTCACACTGCTCGAGTTTTTGGTCAAAAATGGAGCCGAGCGATGCGTCGACGATGCCAGAAATCACGGCCATGTTTTACGAGCGCTAGGACAATTCAACTACTACGAAGGCACAATCGATCGTGGCTTGGGAGTCAGAGAAAAGTCAAAACAAATCATGGAGATTCTTGGCGACGATGAGAGAATCAGAGAAGAACGACAAAAGGCTAAGAAATTGCGCCAGAAATTTGGCACTGGTGGTGCTGTTGCCTCATCGACAACTGGAGGCCAAAACGCAGGGTACGGAAATCAGGAATCCTGGAGCTCGGGTGGTGGATACGGCCAAGGAGGAGTCGATTCGTCCTCTCCATATGAGTCAGGTGGAGGGTACTCGGGTAGGTATGCAGGATCAAGGGACGGTGACAGTGGACCAGCATCAGCAGCGCCAACTTTCGCAGCCATCCCTGACAACAAACCCAAGAAGATCAAGAAGAAGAAGAAGAAGCCTGAAAATGAATCCAATGCTCCCGCCCCGGCACCAGCAGCAGGTACGTTCAATAAGCTATTGTGACGGAATCCCTATTGTTCGCAGTTTCAGAATCTCACAGGTGACGTCACAATGAAGCCGAGGTCGACCTCTTTTCATTCGATGATCCTTCGCCAGCTCCAGCACCGGCAAACACCCAAAACAACGACGATTTTGGAGCCTTTCAAACGACTGCAGCTCCAGCTACCGCAGCAGACGACGACTTCGGTGCCTTTGTTGCTTCAAAGGCCTCGCAACCCGACCCGTTCGGAACACCGGCTCCGGTTCCTGTGTCGTCTTCGTTTGATGCATTTGGAAACAACAACACCTTTCCACAAAACAATGCTGTGGCTGGTAATATGCAGAACATGGCAACTGCATTTGGAAACATGACAGTGGGACAAACGCAACAAATGCCAGCACCGACCGCGACAGATGACGAGTTCGGTGATTTTGCCGATGCTGCGCCCAAACCTCCTCCTGTTTTGAATTCAAAGCCTTCAGATCCCCTTGCTAAGTTGGTATCATTGGACGGGCTCAGTAAAAATCCTAGAAACAGTGCTCGTAAGTGAAACCGTGCTGCTCTGTGAACATACGACTGCCTATGCTCATCATCATTTGTTATTCTTGCCCTGTCATACGCAATTTAGCCAACCAAAATGCAAACATTGGCATGAACTTTGGTGCCATGGGTAATATGGGCATGGGCAACATGGGAAGTATCAACTCGCAAAACATGAATATGGGTATGAATCCTGGAATGAATATGAACATGAACATGAATCCCAACATGCAAAGCGTACCCAACGTTGTTGCTGCTGGCGGTCGCGATGCAATCAGTAGTTTGATGGGCCCTGCACCGGTTGGAATTCCTCAAGGCATGGGTGTGCAACCACAATTCGCTCAACAGCATCAACAACAAGTAGCAATGAATCCACAAATGATGCAGCAAAGTGGTATGCATAGTATGAACCCGAACATGATGGCCAACCAAATGGGAGGAATGCCAACCAACATGATGGGAAACCAAATTCACAATCCTATGCAACAAGGCAATATGATGAGTGGTATTAATCCGAATATGATGGGTGGCCAAATGATGGGTAACATGCAAGGAAACATGATGGGCGGTCAACCGGTTCATGGAATGCAAGGTAACATGATGGGTGGTCAACCGGTCCATGGAATGCAAGGTAACATGATGCAAGGAAACATGCAGGGCAACATGATGAGTGGGCAAATGGGAAGCCAGCAGTGGCGATAAAGCTACTACCCATCCTGTTCCACTTAGTACCATTTCCTTGAACTTCGCCATGTGTTTGTCGCTGACATAAAGAGTTTGATTACCTTGCAGCCTAGTCATGCTAATCATCATGTAGCGCCAATAGAATACAACTAACCCTGAAAATTATTTAACGCTTATGAATCAAATGATGGAAACCCACACAAAGAATGAACCGACGGGAATGTTTACACATCGGTTCCTTGGTCAGTAACTCAACAGCATATCGTCTAGCGTCGAATGCAGACAAATTGAGACACATTGCCCAATCACATGTGCCTGGTCTGTTCAAACCCTCTAGCACCAATCACCACCTCACCCGTCGGAACTTGTGCTCTCGGAGACCCAAAATCGCGAAGCATAGGACGCGTCGGCCGGTCACCATTTTCTGATACCAGTAGATTGATAGGTGACGAAACTGGAGCATCGTGTGGCTTTCTAGGTGAACTCGAACTCCCGAATCCTCGGAGCAGATTGTCTACTTTGAGCAAATCCTTTCCATAGTCCTTCTTGACCTTGCTCTTTACATCATGTAGTGAATTGTCAGGAGTTTGGCGCGGTGTGTGGTGACTGGAGCCCAAAGTGCCCAATCGGTGTTGTCGAAGTCGTTTCGTTATGTCAGTTATTTCCTGTCGATCGTCCGTCGAGATGGAAGAGCAACGCTTACTAACTTCAGCAAGCAAATCCTCCACACCGTATTCGTCGCGTTTGGCCCCGATGCTAGAGACGATATTGAATAGACCTGACATGATCGAGAATCGTTACAGGATGTTGCTTTGTTTGCTTTATACGAGAAAAAATTACCGAAGGAGGATTGATTTGTAATAAGAATCAAGCGTTGTTCTTCTTTGCAGATAGAAGAATCCTGCTGATATACTACTATCATGTAACTCCTGTCACGACATGATTTAAAGAATCGAACGTTGGAAACCCTGTTCGAAACTCCGTGTCAACCCAAGTCGTGTTCGAATTTTGCCCGTGGTTGGCCTGCCAGAAATTCGGGGCGGCAGGCTTTCATCGGCGACCCATCACCAAAACAAGTGCACTTGTATTATTGGGTCATGACGTCATCAAGCCTCAGATTTTCAGATTTTGTTAGTCCACACGATAGAGGGGTCCATGGGTAACATGCTACACACGTTAGCACAAGTTATATACCGGTATTTTTCAGGTAACAGAAACCTGGTACCAGGTATGATACCTGGTACAAGTACTGTTTGGTATGATGAAGAGAGTTGTAGTGAAAGATTTTGCATTTTTGTTAGTAGTTGGTGAGTAATCTTCTAATTTGATTATTGGAAACGCGAGCGATGAGATCTAAAACGCCGGTTGGTACTGTACTAGTGGGACGACGAGGATTTGATATCCAAGAGTAACAAGCAATAGAAGCTACCCATTCATGCCACTGGTAAAAAAACAGTATCCATAAAAAATAACTGAAAGGTGCACGTTGCAACGCCCCTGTCGATTCTTTCAACGAGAAATGCCTGTCTAGCTTACAAAGACTGGATCATCTCTCCTTTATTGGTACTGACATGCAGGCTCCGGAGCATCCGTAGGTACCAAAGTGATGATGATATCCTCCTTGATGCCAAGGACCAATATAAGCTTATTCAATACTTGGATAACTTTGAAGTATAGGCAGCAGTGGACAACGATCATTGCTGTGCCGAGTGAAGATGTACATGTGATGCCACACACTACCACGTGTTTGTCAATTATCTAGCGCGCTACAAAAGACTTATGATTGGGAATTCGAAAATAGAAGGCTCGAAAGATCAATGTGCAAGTCCTTGCCCAGCACTGCGAAATAGCACGGGGGTCGTGTTAAAGGAGTACTAGGTGGCTCGATGATTTAACTTCAAGAAAGCGAAGGGCGGCGCTTTCTGGCAAAAACAAATATGGTAGGAGGTGCTGGTGAAGAGAACCTTTTTGAAACCCTCACTGATCAAGTTCTTCCAGAACGCGAACTAGGCGACCTGGATTGGCATGTCGAAGCCGTAGGACAACCATTTGCGGAGGAAGGTCCTGTTACTGTCCCAATAAGTCATTTAAGCGATCTTTAGACTACGACCGCCAATATGAGTTCTTTGTTTTCCGAGAAGAAGTTGCACCATTCTGTCCATCTGGGGCGAGGAATGTAGGCCAAAGGTGTAGATCCGCGTTTGTCTTTGGCGAACAACAGACGAGGAGTCGTCGTGAGAATAAACTTGATCATCTCAAAGGAAGGTTTGTCCGTCCACATGGCATCATGCAGTGGATTGCGACCAAAGTCGTCGCGAACCATTAGTGAAACATTCGCTTTCTCAACCAAGAAGCTTAGGCCTTCGAGCGATCCACGGCGACACATTATGTGCACAATGCTTTCACCAAATTTATTGCAAGCGTCAAGAGTTCTGCCATCTCTGAGATATTGCTTGAGAAGTTTCATGTTGACACTGCGTGCAGCATCGGTCATGTCCTTGGAATGAGCGGCTACTCTCGCTTCCGTTACTTGGAGAAACGACCACTCGTCTGGTTCCAGACCAGCTGTATCATCGTCGCCGGCCAGGGCCAGAATCCCCCTAACGCAATCCTCAGGTTTCTGAGTGCTAGGATCCTGTTTCGCCTTTCTGGCATCAAGAACCTCGTTGGGATTTTGCATGAATTCGGCATTACATTGCCGGATTCTGTTCGCGACGATTGGGTGGTGAATCTGCTCTTTATATTTTGGGAAGAGATTCTGTGCTCCAAGTAGAGGCATCGAATTCGACCTTTGCGGTACCCGTTTGGATTGTGTTAGCTTCAACATCCAGCTCTGAAGTTCCCCGTAAAAATCGCCCTCATCAATGTCAGAACCACTGTCACTGCTGTCAAAGGATTCACTGTCGCTATCACTATCGCTGCCTGACCAAGAACTTCCATCTTCAGAGGAGTACGATTCTCCTTCTTTTGCCGTAGTCTCAGAGGCAGTGCCAAGGTATTCTTTTGGGACTGTTACATGTCTATGGAGGACTGCATCGATGTTCACACCAATTTGAAACTGTCGAGTTTTGGGTCGCGGCATGATGATAGATTTGAGAGTTCCGCGGCGGTAAGAGAAGCTAAACTATGAGCACTTCGGCAGAGTTGTGTGACTGTGGATGACCTTTTCCAGCTGGACGGTTATAAGCACTCGTACCTGTCATCAAAGTGTTCTCGTTTCACTTGTAAGATACGGCACATTCCACCTCGGTTTCTTATTCTTCCGTAATGGAGAAGTATGTGATGTGGCGCGTTTTTGCCTTGCTCCACGCACGCAATGGGCCCGCTCTGGGTTCCTTTTTGTCCCCAAGAGATATGCCCTGGATTCACGAAGGTCCAATAGGATAACGTGGATGCTGCTTAGCTGCGTTCTCTTTGAACTTGGTGACTTCTATGACAACGTTGCTAAACGATTCCAGTCTATTAAGTGGACAACGTGATGTGGCACAGGAATACGATCGGTAAAGTGATGGACCAGTGTGCATTCTACTGGAACTGGACGGCACTTTTCTTGCAATCTTCAAGGACATTTCGATAAGTAAGTCTATCTTGCCCTGATATTTTACGCAAGGGACTGGCGGGATCATTAGACGAGCAGTATTCATCTTTTCTCATGCGTGATTGGATTACCACAAGTTCTTCATCAAGCTTATGGGCATAGATACAATCAAGTCCGCTCAGCTAGGATGGCCAGAAGATCGCTCTTTTCACCGCGATGGACAAGCTAAACTCCCCATCGAGACGAAAGTAAATAAAAATGTCACATCATGCCTGTTCCTGACTGACGCAGACTACCGGTCTCACCAAGCGACAAAACAGTTGGGGTTCAGTAGCAATAGTACAAGTACCTGGTACCGCCTATCGAGCATGAGTACCAGGTATCCAGGTTCTTGATGAGAAACCCATGTCAAATACTTTTGCCGTTTTCAAAGCATTGGTCCTTCTTCTTCCTGCAGCATGACCGGGGAAGAACAAACTTCCATCAACACGCAAATCAAAATGGAATGCTGGTGGTGGTAGTAGTAGTAGTAGTAGTAGTAGTAGTAGTAGTAGTAGTAGTAGTAGTAGTAGTAGTAGTAGTAGTAGTAGTAGTAGTAGTAGTAGTAGTAGTAGTAGTAGTAGTAGTAGTAGTAGTAGTAGTAGT
>SWEM01000833.1:0-11143 GCA_019593585.1 Nitzschia palea | reverse complement strand
ACAGCCCCAAGGTGGATCCATCCAAAACGTAGTCGACAGCAATGGTACTTTGTCCAGTAGACGTCGAATCGAAAGCCGTGCTTCCTAGTGTACTTGAGATCGAAATTGGTGTGGAGGCTGCATCTACAACACCGAACTTGCTGGTGGTAAAGATGAGCGCATACACTGAGAGAAGAGATGTCGATTTCAAAGAGAAGATCATCTTGCTTGATCGATCTTGTTGGTACGCTTAGTGGGACAACGAAGGGTCTGCGACAGTGAACGAGGATGAGATCAACAGTGGCTGCTGACAAAGGCTGTCGTGGTGGGCTTTTTGCAGATTTCTTTTGGAAATTTTATGACAATCAGGACAAGGTTCTGTGAAACTGTTGTCCACTTCCGTCTATCATCAAATATACCGAAAGTGCTTCATCGTCACATGATGAGGAACAATGGCTGGAAAAGGACCAATGCTACTCTAGTGATTCGGGGTTCTCCTAGCTCGTGGTTGTCATAAGAACATGACTTTCTCATCTCGTCCATGCCACCACAAGCAACAATGACTTTCGAACAGTGTCTGGAGTCTGCAAGGAATTACGGTAATAATAATTCAAGACCAAAATGCATCCAGGATCGCCCACTTCCTCCCGTTTTCAATGAAATGGGGCTCGCGACCTCCCTTGGACCCGTCCCTAGGGTACAAGGTACGAACAAATACTTGTAAACCTGGTACAAGAACCGGAGCTGAGATTCTCCCGCAAACATGACGTCATGTCTAATATCAATGCGAACTAGACATGAAGGCCCCCCCCCCATCACCATCGTTCGCATATGAAATTGAGGATAATGATTAACAATACAACGTGAACCTAACTACCGGGAGGCCAACCTAGTACAGTGCATCGTTTACCATGTTAGTCGTCGCAAGCTACTTTTTGGGTTGAGGGCACCATATTACTACTAACGTTAGTACAATTACAAGCAACCAGGCCTTCACTTTGTCAAACAGCAAACTAATAGTAAAATGGAAACCACTACACCAAACTCCATAGTCATCAAGTAATGTCTAGCTTCCAATAAACAGTCAAATATACATAATGCTTGAGGGGACGAGAAAAATTCAGAGAAGATGTCCGATCGAACATCATTCCTATTATTCCCGGCCTATTTCTTTTTGGATTTGTTCTTTGACTTTTGGATTTGTTTTTGTGCACCTGCTGCAGCTATCTTCACATCACCAATTACTGCGTGCACCCACTCTGTCTCGGCAACCTTCTTGATAAGCTCCTTAAGCCTACTTGACTGTGGCGATTTTTGGTCATCCTTTAGGAATATTTCAATACATGCCTTGACTGCTTTCCCGCGCTTCATATTCCCAGGGGTTAATTTGACACGGTACGTGTACTGTGACAATGTTGGATACGGTGCGCAGACGGGGACAGCAAAGAGAATCAAATCGTCCGGATGTGGTTTGCCAGTCAATTTCCCCAGCTCTACCGTATCATCAACTGCGTCATCGTCGAGGTCCTCATCGACGACACCTTCTTCGGCCAGTGTTCGCTTCCATGACTCTTGCTCGTTTTCCTTTTCTGCCTTTGTCTTCCTTTTCGCAGCGGCTGCTTCAGCGGAGCTGCCCGATGGTGCTGTTTGCAGACCTTCGTGACCATACTTGCGGATCGTGCGGATGATTCCCGCCAAACTCGCAGAAAAGTTGTCGATGCGAGTCGTTTCCTTCAGCGTGAGGAGGCGTTTGGCAGCAGCTATCTGCTGTTCCTCTGATTCCAATGCCAATAATTGTTCTAGAACGTCGGCATCAAACTTACCCCATCGAATCTCCGGCGGTTCGTTGGATTCCGTTGAGACAGGGACCGACACTGTTTTTCCTAGAATCTCATTGACTTCGGCAGGGAGTTGGGCCGCGATCTCGGCTGGGTCTTTATTCAGTATTTGGATCGTTTGAGCGGCAATGTTCTTGGCATTCTCACTAAGTTCAGGCCCAGTTTTCTTTTCTTTCTTCTTGTCCCTTTCTCCGGCATGAAGTGCCATTAATGCTAGTTCTCGATCTTCATCGTCTTGTTCCGCATACTTTTTGGCCATTTTTTGCATCTTGGTCTTTTTCCCGCGTTTGGGTGCATCCGTTCCATTCTTGGAACTTGGACCACTTTGAATGGATTTTGATTGATTTGCTTGTTCTGCTTTGAGTCGTTCCTCTTCGGCAGCTTGAGCTGCCTCCAATGATCCATACTTTTTGATAAGTCTACGTTGTTTGATCGATAAACCTTTCTTGTTTGTTGATTTATCAGTTGAGGTCACGGACATTGCTTCTTCTGTCGTAGGGACTTCACCGGTTTCTTCCTCTTCCACGCTGTCATCCTGGTTTGGATCTTCGGGTGAAAGTGCCGTCGTTCCATCGTTTTCTTGAGGTTGCTCGTCGGGTGTGGATTCTTCCACTTCCTTCTCGACCGTTGCCTGATCCACGGGCTCATTAGTGGAAGGAGGCGCTGGATCAGTTTCCAGGACCGACTCCTCTTCCTGTTCTTCTAGTTGCATGAGAGCAAAATCTCGGCGTTCATTCTTGTGTCGTGCGATTCCTTCATCATCACCCAATCGAAATAGGACTCCAAATCCCATTTCTAGCTGAGTCGGAGGTAGATAATTCTTCTTGCCACGAACCATAAAGGAACCAACCGTAAGGTATTCACCCGTCGGCGCAGTCTTACTAACTTGGTGGGCTTCGACCCACCAGGCACTGGTAACCATTTTTGACTTCCATGCCGAGGACTGACAAATAGTAAAGCTCCCAGCCTCCCTTAAGGCTTGCTCGGAAAGCGGCAAAGTTTGAGTCTTCCCATCACTAATGGTCCGACGACGTTTCGCTCGGAGAATGCACGAAGCTGCTCCATGGACATCGGCGTGGAGATAGGCATCCCCGGGACGAAGATATCGTTTCACGATTACCTCATTTTGTTGTGCGTCCCGACCAGCAATCACCAAATAATTATCTGACGTAATGAACCAATTAAATTTCTCAAACCATAGTGGTTTTCGTTTGATTTGTAGGCTACCTGTAACGTGAGTTTTTCGTTTTTGTGCCTCTTGGACTTGTCGTCTGGCCGACTCTTCGGCTGCTTCCAAGGCTTTGGTACTTGCTTCCATAGTCTTTTGACTCTTTTCCTTGCTGGCACGATATTTGGCAAACATGGTACTGGCATTGCCAAAAGCCGTATCATTCAAATCCACAGTCACATTCATGATTTTGCTGGAAGAAGGATCCTCCTCATCCTCGGCGTCGTCGATCATGAAATCCAATTTCTCGAGTCGTAGAACGAGTGCGTCGTGCTCCAAATCCAATCGATCAATTAACAGAGCGACGGGGTTTCGATTTTGGGTTTGTTCCACCCGTACCAAATCTTCGAGTTGATCCCAATCCATTCCTGTATCTAGGGCTGAATTCACAACTTGGATGGCTTTATCTACCATATCGGCATGGGTTTCGACAAGTTGTGCTTGTAGTTTAAGAATATCTTGTTGTTTGTGTAGCTGTTCTACCCGTTGTTCTTGATCCTTTTTAATCTTGTCAAGACGTTGTTCTGCTTGTGCTTGTTGTGTCTCTGCCCGAAGAACACGTTTCTGACTTTCAATGTGAGCAAAAAAGGCATCGACGGCGTGATTAAAATTATCGAATTCAAGTCGCAGCATCTCTTGGTGCTGCTTGAGTAAATATGGCTGAAACTCGAGAAAGAGTTTGTCACCATAGGGGGATGTTGCCGGATTATGTTCGTCATTCTGTTGGTTGTTGGGGGTGGGTTTAGTTTGATACAGGATGTAGCCTTTACCATCCACAACTTCTGTTTCCGCAAAGATACGTTCACCTTCCCATTGAAGAATATTTTGAAGGCGCTTCCAATCGTTTTCGTTTATCGCGGAGGGAGGTTGTGTTTGGGATCAATCTCGGCACAGAGAAGGCAATGCTCTAGCAAGTTGGGTGTGTAATGCGCAACTCCCCGATTCCGCTCGAAGTAACAATGTCCGCCAACTCACTACTTGCCTCTGCAGTCCCCTTCTTTTTCTTACCGCCATTAGGAGTCTTTGTAGGGTCCGGCGGTGGAATGTAATGGGCTTGATACCACTCCAAAGGATTTGGAGTAGTCAAAAGGGATATAGAATCATTCGAGGCTCCATCATCGAGGGAGCCCATCGTTGTCGCATACGTGACGGGATAGGTATGTCCCACTTGTACCTTAATCTGCCCATCATAATCGTGTGACCTTAATAGTGAGAGAATGCTATAACTTGAATTGGTCAAGACAATATTTCCTCGCGCATAAAATTCCAAAATGAGGGCATGTCGTTGTCCCTCACCACTTCCAAAGGTGAGTAGAACAACTCGATCTTTTTTGCCCAATTGTTGGACACTCTCCAGTCGCAACCCACGTAGGTGCTTGCGAAGTTTGGCACAAAACGGACTGGGCATGCCAGGATTTTCATACGACTCGTTGGTAGAGTGGAATCGAATTCCACTTTCTAACAACAGCAGCATATTGCCATCCTCCCCCGTTTGCTTATCAAGTTTGATCAGGTAGGTGTCACCATTGGACCCATTGTAAATGTTAATGACGCGGCGACCCAAAGCCACCCGATTCCAGTGGGCAACCATGGCAGCAACATCCAACCCATCAAATCTGACTTTGGATTTGACCATAATGCTTTTTTGATTGATGATGGAGAAGAAGGTCGACAGAAACAAAGTTGTGTGAGATGTATGTATGGACGTTGCAGAGTAATCCGATGTCGATTACCCCGCCGTCTTTCGTTGTGATTTGTGATGTGGAGTGAGTGAGTGATGAACTCCAAAGAAGCACGACTGTTGACCACAGACCACAGGCACTGTGGGCCGGACAGACCAATACCTTCAATTCCGTTTTATTATCTACAAGTAACACACGAAAATGCATGATAGATGCTATCGTCAAAGAAAACAGTCAGTACCGGTACACGCCAGCAAAGAATGAATAGGCAAGGTTCGAACTTAGTCAAACAGGAATGGCTCCATCTGCAAAACACCACTTCTTGTCACCGGAGCTCTACTACTAGTAGGAATTCTTTGAACCCACGGGCTTGGTACACGCAGACGAAGAAACGCGCACAAGTACAAATACCCCAACATGAAAGTCCTAGAAACATGATGGTATTTACAGTTAGAGCTTGACAGTACTTGTAGCAGGAAGTGAATTTGTAAATAAATGTGCTATTGAAATTCTTTGACTGTGTTGGAATCCCGGTCCATTTAGTCGTACGAGCTAGCGATCACGCAAATGCTGTGACGTCGAAAAACCAGTGTCCCTCGGACGTCTGATCAAAGTCAATTCAAACGAATCCCCGGGTAGGCGGAGTCGAGGATTCCTCCAGCATATGGCGAAGTCGTATCTTTCCCAGATCCGAACGTATGAGAATGCAAAATGCAATGGTCGACGTATCGGTGGAACCAACACAACACCAGCAACTTCTATACAAATCCCTTGATTGACTTTCCCCACAATTTTGGGAACAACATAAAGCACCACATCACACAACTCTGAAGATTTACAAACAAAGATGAAAGGTATACAATGTACTATCGATGACAACATCCTCAACAAGGATACTCTGAAGGACATGACGGATATTGGATTGTCTTTCTTTGCAGCAACTTGTGGAAAGAATCGTGGTGCCTTTGTGTTGGATCCACCCGATGGCAAAACCTATGGCTGGTACGAATGCAACATGTTTTGATCGTTCATCTGACAATCCAAGTCGATGACCAACTTCTCACTTGCTCCATTTTTGTATCGTTCCTCTCTTTCCTCGCGGATAATTATAGTTTGGATTTGCCATCGAAAATTGCCAAACTCTCCGGCGTCGGTGAATTCAAGAACAGCGACGTTGTCCTCAACGATGCCAACTCCATCAAGGATCAGTATCTTGCTGGCAACTTGACCGCGACTGAAACTCTGGATGTGTTGGAATTTTTGGTGACAACTGTCTACGAGTCAACACCAGATAAAGACAGGGATCCTTATACCTGTGAGTTCAATGGTTTGGCAGCATTGACTTGCAAGGACGGTGCGGCCCTTCGAAGCCCTCGAAGCGATGGAGAGCCCATTCGTTCCGTCACATTGGCTGGTATGTTTGTGGATGCACTTTGGGCAACGGGTGGACTACCTCTGACTTTGGCTGAAATGAAGGACTGGTATTCTCTGTTAGACTTTCAAGATATTAAAAATCTTGGTCTAAATACCGTCCAGCTTCTTGTACCAACAGCTGCCTTTACACCAGGAGACAAGTTTGGTGACAAAGTTTATAAACTGTTGGGCAGGGTGCTGGATGACGTCAAGACTGCAGGATTAGACGCAATAGTGACATTGGTTGGTACAGGAGACGAGCTAGATGCGGTGGTCGCAGCTGCCACCTATGCCGCAACTGAGGATGCGATTTTGGCATTGACAATCCCATCGCACACCAAATTGGATACGAAAGTCGTCATTGACGCAATTCGTGTACAAGCACCCAACCTTCCCATTTTCATTCCCATGAATCTAGGAGACCTCATGAAGATCAAGGGCGATTTTGATCAACTCGTTTTCGGCTCGCTGGAGATGCCGCATACGTCGAGTGTTGGTGATATTGCATCCTCAAGCTCTGAAGAGGATCGGTCCAAACTCTTTTACCACGAAGCCATCTCGTGTATGGCTCGTTCTCCCATGGAGTTCGGTGAATGTTTCCAAGATATTCCCATCTTCCTAGGATCGGGCTTCGATTTGGCAATTGATGATTGTTTTAACCAGGGCATCAGTTCAACCTTCAACAACTATGGACAGTGCGATCGTTTCGATGAAACGATAAACTCGGGATGGTGGGCTCGTCATCGTGCCTCTTTTGCCGCTCGACAATTGTACGCGTACGAGCGTGGCCTGGGTTGGTCTTTTGCTGCATGGAAGCTCTATGGTGAACACAAAGTCGGCATCATTGATGGCCCAGCCAAGCTATTGTCCTTGAAGGATGTTGCAGCCGCCGGACTTTTCCCAGACCTGGAAAAGAGCATTCCTGCTCAAAAGGCTTGTCTAAACCCGCCAGAGAATGATTTCAATCTTGGAGATGCCACTCTAGCCCCAACGATGGGCCCACCGCCGGATTGTGGCAACGGGTGGTGGAATTACACCAGTTTGAAATGCGATTACTGGATTCCTCCACCTCCACCAACTCTTGCTCCCACCGTCGCATGTCCTGTTTGCGAAACGTGTGAGCCACTGGTTGCGCAATCCTACAACCTTCCCATTGCGTCTGGCGTACTTGGAGCAGTCATCGGAGCGGTCATTGGTGCCGCAGTAGTCAAGTTTGGATTCTCCAACAGGCGAGACGAGTACCAAACCATTCCCAACTAGTGACCTATCCATTTTCGACAATATCATCTTCTTAATAAAATTATTAGAACACTATCAATACTAGAGCGAAGTTTGAGATAGAGGCGATGTGACTAGTGGAGGCTCACACTTCGACCGGTGATCTCCATGCTGCCAATCCCAGGCTTGGCATGCTTTGCTGCAATAATAGACGGCTTTGCATTGCGCGCAACGATTCATTCGTTTGGTAACGCTTTTGGAAAGACCACAGCTGTGGCACTGCTTTTCTTCAATGGCTCCGGCAATGTCCGGAATGTTCAAGTAGTCCTGCATTTGCGCTCTCATTTCTTTCTGTGCTGTTTCTGGACAGGCCGTGCAAAATGGCCGATGGTGACCGGCTACTTCTTCGGAATACTCCTGGCATGCAGGGCTGCACCAATGGTAATAATGGCATTGGTAGCAACGCAGTCGGTGAGGCTTGTCAGCACTCTCGATGTGTTGGCACAGATATGCGCTGCACTTGGGGTAATATCGATACATTTGAGGAACTGACTTGAACGTCACGTCGATTTCTTGTTCTAGACCATTTAACTCCAGCACGTGGCACCTGATCGAGTTGCGAGCTTGTCGTAACAAGTCCGTCGATTCGTTCAAAAACTTGTCTGCAGGTATACGGGGGAGATCCCCTTGCCGTTCTTCCAATAAGGAGAGGATTTTCTCCCAAGAGCCAGCGTAGTTAAAGACACTATCGATTAAATCCAGCATGGCAAGTTGTCGCAGATATGGAATAGTCCTGTCAGCGATGATAGGAATACCTTGTTCATACAGACAAACAGACCAAATCTGAAGTGCAATGTTTGACAAAAAACTCTTCGCTCTAAAGTGGGCTGACAGAGCATCTAGATTCTCGACAGTGTCTCTTGTATGGACAGAACTGAGTTCAAGGATGAGCACCAGTAAGCCTGTCACTCCTCGAGCAATAACATCTGACAGGCCTCGGAAGTTAAAGTGGTGATAAATCCGGGGAATGACTTGTCTTATGACGAAAACAGCCTTTTTCTGGCGAAGTTTATTGATGTGTTCGTCTTTTTGAATATCTCTCACACCACAGCGGAGGGTGAACTCGATGGGATGGAAAACATCCAACAGCAACAAGCCATGGAGGTCCGAATTCTTGGCATCATGCTTGTCTAGAAACTCCTCAATGTCTGCGATAACTTCATCGTCACCGTCGTAGAATTCACCGAAATCTTCCACTTCGTATTTGAGGATTTCGCCATCAACATCACATTCAATCTCTTCTAACTTGTGCAGCCACTTCAGATTAGTCGACGTTGACTCTTGACTGTGCTGTTCGAACAACATAGCTATCGGTGCTTTTCGCTACTGTTACTATATTTGAACACCTGGGGGAGCAGTTTGTTGATAGGATGTCGGCAGTCGGCGAAACGGTTCTCAACTGACGGGAAGATGCCAACGGCTGCACGTTGGCTTATGGGAGCGCGCGAGCCATCCCCAGAATTCCGTTAGAAGTCCAATTGCAAATACCAGCACACACATACCGGTAGTTGGCCCCGGAAATACTGGTTTGCGGGAAGGAATCAGCCCTAAATATAACACTGTGAGAGTGAGACTCGCATGTGGTCATATCTGGACTATTGACCTCTTGCATGAGTGGTACTAACGGTATTCGATAATATCCTCCTACCACTCTGCCTTGTAGTGCGGTCAAGCAAGTCAAGAAGTGTATTACTACAAACTTATGAAAATGAACGACATGACTAATTTATTAATGAAAAAATTCAAGGATTTCACTCAAGGGACAAGTAAACAGGATTTCACTCAAGGACGAATGTGAACAGAACAATCATTGCAAATGATCGCAAAAATGGCGCCCTTCTCCTGCAAATTCTACTCTTCTTAAAAGAATTTGATCGCCTTTTGTTGCAAGACGACAAGCGCCACGATACGGAAAAAGACGAAAAGGCAAATGATAATCAACCAGTACCACCATGTATCATCTTCATTCGCGCCGACATTGGCAATAAGTTGATTGCACTTCTCGTCTCCAACTTCTGAACCACAGCCATGTCCGAATTCCTCCAGCAAAGCGAGGCGGATTGAGTACGTCATTGAGCACAAATACTGTGCCCAGCGTAGCCACACTGGAATCAAGTCAGGGACAACAAAGAATCCCGAAAAGAGCATCTGGGGAACAAAGAGAAGAGGAAGCATCTCCTGACTAATCTTTGGATCTTCAACAGAACAACCAAGGAAAACTGCCAGAGCTGTACTTGCCATCGCCAAAACATACATGTTGAGGTATAACATGAAGAATTCGGATCTGAACCCAATCATGGGGTGGGTAATGAGAATCAGCACAAGAATCTGGAGCGCTGTGATAAATGCTTCCATTGTCAAACGTGACAAGAAGTACGAAATGACAGAATAGTGGTTTGTGGAGTATTCGCGCAAGAAGACAGGGCGTTCTTGGGGGAATGAAAACAAGGCAGGTTGAGCGGTGCCGAACATGGCTAACAATATTACCATGATCAATGCCCCAAATTGGCTATTCAAGTTCTGGAATCGGAAAGCTAGGATTAGATTTGACGCCTTTAACCGCACATGGACGACCTTTTCCGTCGGGCTTTTCGTAAAAAGCTTTCTTACCTGAGCTTCAGCCGAATCGGCATTCCCAACATCTAGGAAAATCACTCCGACGAGGACCGAGATAAAAATCGTGAGACCAAATCGAGTTGCCACGGCAAGGGTATCCCGTCTTAGATTCTTTAGTTCACGGACAAACAAGACATAAGTCTGAACAGAGATGCCAACTGGACGTTCGTCTGCATCCCCAGCGCCCGGGGTGCGGTCTGTAAGAGTGATACCGAGTTCATCTTTAGCACCCGAATTGTCTTTGAAAGGTTCAGGGAGGTCAAGGTTCTGTTGCACGAAAAATCCCTTCTGGATGAGTTCATCGAATGGAGTTGACTGAGCCACGGTCATAATCCAATCTGCAGGGTTGTATTCTGAAGGCATAGGATGGCCTCTATCACCAAAGTATGCAGCAACATTCCGAACTGGTCCACTGTACATCACTCTCCCTTTATTCATCAAGATAAGGCTGTCGAATGAGCGAAAGATTTCCGACGCAGGCTGATGAATTGTAAAGAGAACACTCGATCCAGCATTTGCAACCTTTTTCAAGACCTGGCAGAGCTGCACAGCACTGAAACTATCAAGACCCGAAGTAGGCTCATCCAGGAACACCATTGCAGGACGCACAACAAGCTCCACACCGACAGATGTTCTCTTTCTTTCTCCTCCTGAAATTCCTTTCAATAAGGGACCCCCAACATACGTGTCGGCGCAATGCTCCAAACCAAGCTCTTGCAACATTTTGTTCACAAGCGAGACCAAATCGTTTTCTGGTGTCACACGAGGTAAACGGAGTTTTGCAGAAAAGTATAATGCTTCGCGAGGAGTCGAAGTGACCTGCAACGAATCATCCTGGGCGACAAAAGCAATATGTTTACGGACTTTCATATTTGTTGGATCTACTTTGAAATTGTTCAAACGAACATCAGCGTCGATTTTGACACGTCCTCGAGAAGCAGCACGACCCGCCAAGATGTTGAGCAAGCTTGTTTTTCCTGCGCCACTGTTTTCGTGATAGGGAGGATGTCAGCATATTAGGAAGCAAGTGAAAAAGCAGGCCGTGTCATACAAATTACACAACGTACCTGGGCCCCCATAATCGCGGTGGTTTGCTTTTTCAGGGACTT
>SWEM01000832.1:0-11160 GCA_019593585.1 Nitzschia palea | reverse complement strand
TCCTCCTTTTTCAAGTTCCTTGGTCTTCCTTTGGGCTTGGGTGTAGTATGTGCTGCCTTAGGGGGGCCGTAGTTGTTCCATCATCCTTGTCTTCCGCCTTCTTCAACCCCCTGGCGCGCCCTTTGGGCTTGGGTGTAGTAGGTGCTGCCTTGGGGCCCGTAGTTCCATCATTCTTGTCTTCCTCCTTCTTTTTGTTCAAATTCCTTGCTCTCGTCCCTTTCGGCTTCTTGGATGTAGTAGGTGCTGCCTTGGGGCCCATATTTCCACCATCCTTGTCCTCCGCCTTCTCTTTCAAGTTCCTTGCTTTCCCTTTACCCTTGGGTGTAGTAGTAGCGGCTTTGGGGCCCGTAGTTCCCTTGGATTCTTTTGTTGCAGTGGGTGGTTTGGAGCGATTGTCATTCGTTGTCAGAAGCCGGGATTCATCGTAATTGTCCTCGGGAGAACCTGACTTCCCTCCTTCCTCCTCAATACCAACAACATTTTTTGAAAACAAGATTCGCTCACTGAAATCAGGATTGGCATTTTCGTGTTCAGCATCACCAAGATTGTGGAGAATCTTACTACTAGTAGGAGCTTCCAGACCTGGTGTGGTCGACGACACTAAACTTGTCATGAAAGCTTCGTGCTGATGACTGTGAGTGCTGGTCTTGCCTGCTTCTCCTAGTTCGGGAACTGGTACAAGCTCGCAGCATACCGAGCGAGATAAAATAAACAAGGTCACTGTTAGTTTATTCAACATTTTGATCGATCCAGAATTTGCTCGCTTCAAAAAAGTGAGAACGAGCTATCCTTTTTTCTGGGCTCTATATGGTGTGTTCGCCGACTCCGACACCAGTTTCACACATAGCGGAGTCTGACAGCGAAATATGGCGGGACATCTAGAGGCTATATTATCGAAACACACTTTTCATGTTCACATCGAAGTCGTCATCGAATGAAATGATCCAAGATTGCCAACTCCGCCGAGGATCCTGTTTCTCGATAAGCGTTGGTTTGAGCGGGACCATATTCATCAAATAAGCCCTAGTGGTTCGATGGCAGTCTGTCAAGGATGAGATTCACAGTTTCCCTCGTAAGAAGCGCGTACCGTTTCCTAACAAATTTATGAGCCCGTTTGCACTTTGCTAAGTTCTATGGTTCAAAAAATGTTGCAAATTATCATGATTCAACTTGCGCTTTGCTTGGTGAAAGGTGACGAGATTTGAATTTTTTAATCTCACTGTCCGGTGCTGATTCCCTGTTATCCCCTTTTGGCACTCCCACTGTTTACAAACAATGGAGTATCAAATGGGACCAAAAGTTCCGCCTCATTTTGGGGGTGTTAGGATGGCACCTACCGTGATGTGTGAAGTACTAGGCCATGGTGGAACAAACTGTACCTGGTACTTGGTACAAGTACGGAAAGATGTACATTGTCGGCCTTTCAAGCGTGGTACCTACTGGCTGCAGAAATCAAACAACAAACAGCCTGCCCTTGTTGAAAGCATTAACAGTAAAGCAAGAAATTAACAGCCATTTATCGACAACACCATGCTTTCGTTTCCATATTTTTTGTTTGCAACACTTTGAGAGCTTGCAAGCAGTAGTTCAGCACCTTAGCTAGGATATCAGGTAGTACTTATGGTGAAGTACCTATCCTCCACTATTGTGCAAATCAAAGATCAGGCTACAGAATCGTTCTCACACAGTTTTAAGATGATTAACTCCAAACAATTCATTACGCTATCAAGGCAGAAACTTCTTGGTTCAAAATATTGTCTTCCTTTGCTTGTTGCTTCAAGAACAAGAATCCTCCTTGTCCATCAGAATATTCCATGAACTACTACTAGAGGAGGGATTCCTGTCTTTGCGTCATTGTGAAACCAATTTACTTCCCCCTTAATCTCGCTTTTTGGGGGCCTTCACGGCAGTGGGTGCTTTGGGGGCAGCGGGTGCTTTAGGACCCGTCGGCGCCGCCTTCTTCCTTTTTAGATCCCTTTCGTGCCTTGTCTTGTCCTTGGATGCCTTTGGTGCAGCTGGTGGTTTGGAGGCAGCCGGTGGTTTAGGCTTCTTTTTCAACTCTCGGTGTTTGGACTTTGGTGCGGCAGGTGCTTTAGGTGCTGTAGGCGTCTTTGGCTTCTTCTTGAGACCCCTTTCACGACCACGACCTTGAACATCCGACTTGTCGTTGTCCTCAAGAAGGGCTGGGAGGAAAGGTTGAGAGTTCTGTTCGATGTTATTGGTTCCAACCAACGAGGTGGACAGATCATGATGATCATCATGGTCCTTGTTCTCGGGACGTAGTGCTTGACCACACACTGAGTTGGAGAAAAGAATAAGGAATACTGCCAGCTTGGACACCATTTTGATCGATCCAGAGTTTGCTTGCATTTTGCGAATCCGAAAAAAAGTGAGAAGTGGAAGGTTCGAACTGCAGCAAAAAGTAGCTTTGTTGTGGAGCAAGAACACAAGAGATTGTCACATCTTGCCAGTGAGTCTTATTACCAGGTACGATGTGATAGAGCTCTTCTAAGGGCTATACAGTTGGAATAACGTGCTATGCGACTATGGTCGATTAAAGTGATATTAAATATTTAAACAAAACACGATCTCAGAGGTTCGCTTGGTTGCTGGACCTATCGTGACAAACTGTGCGGAAGGGACGCCGATCGTTGGAGTTGCACGATTCGTTCTCTGAAATACTGTTTCCTTTTGTCACGTTTGAAAATGTCTGGCGCCTTTGGCGGTCATCGGGTTTGGCGGGGATAATTTGAGTAACCGAAAAGAGTTCGCATTTATATTTGCGAAGTTCAGAAACCCTAACCGGAAGCTATATTTTATGCCTAAATAAAATGCTGTTCAGAAACCCTGCCGGTAGTACCAGGTATGCCTAAACTATATGGTCGGGTAGTAAACCAACAGCACCATATTATTTG
Organism: Nitzschia palea; assembly: GCA_019593585.1. Lineage (NCBI taxonomy): Eukaryota > Bacillariophyta > Bacillariophyceae > Bacillariales > Bacillariaceae > Nitzschia > Nitzschia palea. The sequence continues at coordinate 8,245 of SWEM01000832.1, read as the reverse complement.
ACGCTAGTACCGTAGCTCGGTACGGTAAAGATTCTTGACAGGTACTAAGTAGTATTTTGTATTTAGTCATTACTGCGCTTTCTTGTATAACTTTTTGAATTCCTGATGTACCTGTATTTTGAACTCGTCAAAACAAGTCAGGCGACGAAAACTGGACCAGACCAGTTCATGCACAACAAAGCTACATAGACCGAAGTTGGATGCAGACCGTCATTTATGTGGGGTTTGTCCATTTGAATGAATGGCTGAATGGGGTGTTTTTATATTACACAAGTTTCTGGGGGATTAGGTACGTATAAATATATGTACTGTCAGTACAGATATTGTACCTCGTTTTATAAGTACCAACAGGTGAGATGCGAACGCGTCACCTGGCAACGACCATGATGCGGTACAAAAACTTGACACCAAGTGACACCAAGTTTCGTCTTGTTAGAGAGACGACAATACGTTTGTGTATTTGGTATTTGGAACGTCTCATATGAGATGAGCAGTGGCATCCTTAGAAGTACTTGTTTCAAGCTGCAACTTTCGCTAACTGTAAACCTGCAACAATCTAAACGACTACTGGTACTATCATTTCCTTCACTAATCAATTCATCCGTCCACTAATGTCATCGAAGAAGAACGACAATACCATGAATGGTGTGCGCCAACGAAAAGTTGCCATGTCTCCCGACGCCCTGGATCTTCCAACCTGCGCGGAACCATCGAAAGATGCAGTGCCTGCTAATGGTACTGTCGACAAGCAGTTGAATTCAATTGCCAAGAAGAAGGTTTCATGGCAAAAACTCCTTGAAGTGTACAGTTCCTACGTCGCAAATTCCTATAATCAAGACAAACTGATCAAAACTATCCAATATTCGCTATGGATGCTATCGCGCTTTTATCGAGGAAATCTTCGAGAGGCTCTGACCAAGTTGAGTGGAGAATTATTGTGGGCTCGATATGCGACACGTCTGGTCGCTTTACCGACGGCCTTGGAGGGTATCCAATCTGGAAGTTGGGGTTCACCCAAAGTGTTGGGCAAGGCCATGGCATGGAGCATGTTATTGTATTATCCTCTGGAATATATTGCCTATGTGAAATGGAAGGCACCCCAATTGGGTGCCAATAATCCCAAGACCCCTCACCGACTCGCCGAACGGGCATCGGCATGGTCATGTCGCTGTTGGGTGGCCTACATCGTGTTGGATATTGTACGGTCCACACTGGCCTTGAGACCGAATCTTTCCCCTTCGAGTGATACTCAACGCAATGAACGATTACAAATTGTACGAAATGCTTTATTCTTTTTCCCGGCCCTCAGCTGGTCTCTTCCCAATTGGGATACTCAACCGTGGCTGTCCGATATTACATTCAATTCCCTCATGTGGCTCGAATCGGTAGTGTGCATGTATCAGAGTATGAAGAATCTTCCACCCATTTCCGATTCGTGAGGTGTTCACGTATAGGTCGAACTATGATCCAATTTCACCATGACTACAAAAAGCAACCAGTCACGTTTTTGTACAAGTTGTGGGAATAGTCAGATCGGATTTGATTTTTGGGAATATTTTCTATGCTTGGAATCGAATCAATAAAATCTACAAGCAGATTTTTCAATGGCACTATCTCACAGTCCGAAGTAATCATATTCTATACGTTTTCCCTAGTTATATGAAGTTCCGAGTGGAGTGGAGTGAATCAGGGATTTACACAATTTTTGAGAGGGATCAACCGTTTACAACTTGGTACATCCTCGTCGTTCCCATTCTGCCCGAAGTTGCTGACAGTTGCACAGCGCTGGAAAGAAATGGACTTGTCCTGGCTTGGCTCCCCTGGCCAAGGCTTCTTCCGAGTTGGCGGATTTGCCTGGTCCATCATTCCATGTGGATGATGGTGTTTGGTTCTCCTTGAAATAGACCAAAATGGGACCTTGCGGTTGATCAATCCATCCCTTGGGAAAGAATTCATAATTGACAAAGGAGGAATAGGCCCAACGATTAGAACCACCTACCACTAGGTTCTCACCCGATTCTTTGGATGTATTTTGCAATTCAAACGCCGTGGAATCACAAACAAACTTTAATCGAAAGGTTTGCACTAGAAACAATACCCCCAATAAAGTAATAATGGGACCCAAAGTAAATTTCAAAATGGGTAATTGATCCAGCAATAATCCACCCGCCAAAAAGATTCCAGCCAAACGAAAATCAGGATCAATCAAGGTAGCTTCATCTCCGGTCGAGGAGACTCCAGAAGATGCCAACAAGGCCGTGAGAGTAGTACTGGTAGATTCCAACAGTTTCCCATGGGGTTGTGACGATGACAATGACTTGGCCAATGGCGACTGATTCGCGAGCACAAAGCCGTGACTCATCGATACTACTGCAACTAGTAGCAACAGTACGGTAAAGATTCCGCGAGTTCTACGAGTATCAATCATTTTCCTTTCGTGTTTGTCTCTCTCCTTCTTCTTGACAAAGCAAATTGAATGGAATGGAATGGTGTGTTGTCCTCTATCGTAGTAACAGTTGTCTCTAGCGGCAACCGCCAACGGAAATCTTTCGATCCTTGAGTTTGAAAGATCGATGACTGGTAGCATGACTGATACAGATATTAGGTACCTGGGTTCCTACCGTCACCTATTGACGTGTCGGCTGGAAAGTTCTTTTTGTCGATTGCCAAGGATACCACAGCAACTTTTCTGACGCATTGACAATGAAGAGGTGCCGGGTAGTGACGGATCACTACACGTCAAGGTTATTATTGTGTTGTCCTTGATAAGCATCCATTGCAAACAATCCCGAAACAAACACAGCATCAATCTTGAACACAATTGATTCACTCTCTACTATTCATCAACTTGCTTTGCGCCGCCTTTGTCAACATCTACGGGTTTCACTCTCTGGCAGTTCCCCCTGCGTTGTCCCTCAAGAATCGACATTCCACAACATTTCTACAATCCTTGTCGGAAACATCTTCGCAAGTATCAACAACAATGTCACCGTGTTACTTGGCACAGACCAACGTGACGTTACAATTTCCATCCTATTGGGATTTGATGGATTGTGCTTTCGGCGAATGTATAACATCAGACCCATTCTATTGTGGCAATGCCAAGTTTTGTGTCAAGTTATATCCCCGTGGTGGTGGACATCGAGCTAGTAGTACCACCTCGTCCAAGTCGTCGGAACAAGGGTTTGGCATGTCGTATCAAATTCTTCCCACGTTTTCCAACTCCAATGCCTTAAGGAATCAAAAGGTTGGAATCTACTTGCAATACTTGGGACCAGAACCGACCACGGTGGATGCTACCTTTGCCTTGCGTCTTCAGGGGAATCAACGGGTGGGACGCAAATTTGATTTGGAATGGAGAGCGGGGATGCGATTTGTAGCACCCGACCAACAACCCACTGATTTATCCAAGGGTTGTGCCAATGATTTTGGTGCTCATTTGATGCAAACACCATTACTTGAAGAATTCATGGGAATTTCAGAAGAGATATCCGGCAATAATGTTGACAACACGAAGACTCCCCTTGTGGCTCATGTACAAGTTACCCTTCATGATACACTCCAAGAACAGAAATCACAAGGAACGACAGAATCTGTCGAGAATGCCACTACTGACAAGGATCAAGTGACATCCTTCTTTGGTTCCTTGGGTAATGATATTCGAATTCCTCCGGGACTTGGCAACAAAGTTCAACGACATGACGGGAAACGAGTTCGTGTAGGCAAAGTTGTGGTTCCCATGCTCAGCAAACTCAGTCAAAGACCACGAATGTTTCAACAAGGAACCTATCCAGGAGTGGAATATAGGATCCTTCGAATCTTGGACCCCCAAACCGGCCAGGAGAGGTTTACAAGCTGTCCAGGATGTGACTATGAGTTAAAACCAATCTACCCCTTGGTAGCACAACTCGAACGTCCCTGGCCGGTCCGTGTCAAGGAAACGGACATTCCCGCTTGTACACACCCAACATGTACAATGCCGTGTCTGCGGTCGGATCCTTACTAACGGCCATGACAGCGGTGGCCAACGGCATTTCTGGTATCGCAAGCCATCTCCTTTTTCTTTATCCCATCCAGATCCATGGATCCGACCCTTCAAGTGGGTGATGTCTTGTTGGTCGATAAGATTTCACCACGAATTTTCAAAAATCAAAAACCTGGTGATATCGTCTTGTTTCATCCTCCCCAGGAATTAAGAGACATTGTAGCTGCCAATGGTGGGAAACTCACCAGTCGAGATTTGTTTGTCAAACGCATTGCTGGACAGGGAGGAGACACGATTTCCGTCAATCGGCAAGGGGCAGTCTGGATCAATGGACAACCAGCTCCTGGAAAGCGAGATTTGTGTCAAGCCGAACCACTACGATTGATTGAAAAGTACATCCAACCCAAAACCGATGAGACTGTACCAAGTGGTGAATTTTTTGTCATGGGCGATTGTAGTTCCGTGTCGATTGATTCTCGGGTATGGGGACCACTGCAGTCATCCGACATTGTGGGTAAACCAATCTTGAGACTTTGGCCTCTGGAACGATTTGGAACATTACCCTCGTTACAACCCCTCACTACCGCCACAGACACTTGGACCGACTAACATATTGCATAATCCAAACAAAGGAACATTGGATGTATCTCCAAGTAATTAACAGAAGTACTTGAATCCAATCTACAAGTGAAAAGACTGCCTTGATGCCAACCGAATTTGTGTACATGGTCGAACGCCTTTCGAGTGACATTTTCACTGGAAAATTCCGCATCATATTCTTTATATTCGATTGTTCGGCGCATCTAAACCATTGCATGGGGATTGAAACACCGGTCATGCATAACTATCGGGCCCAATATATTGATGCATTTTTCGCAGCGCTTCCTCGCGCCTTTTTTTTCTAAAACGGAATGCTCCTGCGTTGCTGCAAAGACCCATTCACGCCCTATGGTAGCCATACGGTAGATATTTCTAAATATGTATTCTACCATCATAGACTGTAGAGGCTCTGGCTCGTGCTTGGCCCAGAGACACTTTGATAAAATTAAAGGAAAAGGGAGCACTACGCTTCTCAACAACACAGAAAAAGAAGTTGAACAGGCACTCAAGGCTGAATGCAGTGTTGAAAATGCTGCTGGAATGACACAGGAGACCTGTGAAAGTGATGATTTGTCCAAGTCCATATGAAAGATTCCATCCAATGTTCAAAGAAGTCGTCATTTCACTCTTGGATGGACCTGATGAAACCATGGAGAATGAGATGCCAAATGCATGCCAAGAGATTAAGAAGCTCAAGGCAGCAGCCAATTTTGATCAGCAAAATTTCCTTCACCCACTGGCCCACTGGTAATATTGTTTCTTGCATTCCAATGAATCAGCAGTCCAAATCAAAAAGGCACACAACCAGAAACAATATCACCAATAATCTTAATAGATTTGAAGTTTATTGGACTTTGTTTGTTCCTACTACTTCCAGAGTAGCTACCTAGTGCTAGTTGAACGAGGAGCTTGCAATGTGTACTAGTAGTAGACAAGTTCATGAACGGCCTACTAGTCCTCATGGCTGATTCCATCATCTAACCCTAACAGAAATTTGCCAAGGCTATTGTATTTGTCATTTTTGTCACTTTGGCGGACGAACAAGCACTGGGGAAGTCCGTCTAGCTACATACTAGGCTCCCAATCGATGGGCTCTAATTAATAATGCATGAAGGTTCAATACTACCTGTCGTATATCATACCACGAATCGCTGTCGCATTTGGGGTCCGTCACTTGCCACTTGCCACTCGTAAATTTGAACCTATTTCATTAGTAAATCGGTTTACAATGTTCGCCAATATGGTTTACAATGTTCGCAGAACCTAATGTATTCTTCCGTAGCTCGTTTCTCCCCATTTACCAGATATTCGCTGTCCCGGCAATTGGTGCACGTTGCGTGCCAGCGCGATACTGCTGCAGCAAAGCCATTGGTGGATTCGCAGGCAATCACATAATAAGTTGACTGTTCTCTTCAATTACAAAGCCCGTCTAGACCTGATGAGGAACACAAAGACGGAACAATCGGGGCGCCCTGGGGAGACCCATTAAACAAAGTTCGGTATCCCCGAATGGCCTTGTAAGTTCGGCAGACATTTTCCTCACTGCTCAATAATTGCTATTTCCGACAAATGGCCGCAAGTGGTTCACACCCCTTTGGACAGGACGTTTGGATCACAAAATTAAAAAAGCACAGATTTCGCTCATACAACCAAAAGATCTTGTCATGGGACTTTCAGGAATAGCAATTTTTCTGGCTGCCCTCGCGTCTCCAGTAGCAACGGCTCAACAGACAGAAGCTTGCAATACTTACAAAATACAGCAGATTCCTTTCATCCATAAATCGAGCTACAATATTGGGATTGACGCTATTTATGGCTTGAATGAAGCCTTTGACGAAACACGCAAAATATTTGGTGAATACTTGACAGCAACTGCTGGCGAGAGATTCAATCCACCCATTCAGTTCAACGTAGTTCCCGGCGACTACACGGGCCTAATGGCATCCATCGACAAGAAGGAACTAGATTTCTTGTACTCCAATCCGGGGATCTATGCATGTGTGGGCACTCAAGTTGGAGCAACTGCACTGGCTACAGTTGTCAAGACCTTGCTAGTTCGTGATCATACCTTCGACCTTGACGTTTATGGAGGAGTCATTGCCGTCCGCAATGATAATGATGCGATCAATACCATCACAGACCTCAAAGGAAAGATCATTGGTGCAGCTGATGTCGTGCACCTTCTTGCTGGGCAAATGCAAGCCTATGAGATGGAAAAGGCAGGCCTTTCCTTCTTCTTCGATCCTAAGCAGGTCATTTTTACCAACAACCAGGCGGATATTGTCAGGGGCGTTCTTGATGGTACGTTCGATGTTGGCTTTTTTCAAACGAATCAAATCGAACGCACTACTATGGGCGACAATGGCACATTAGTCGATCCAAATCTCTTCAAAATCATTGACCAGCAGATTTACATTATGGAAAATGGAGACTTGTTTCCGTTTCTTCATTCCACGCCAGTTTTTCCTGAGTGGCCTCTCTCTGCCCTTACGGGTGTCCCTGCGGACGTTCAGCAGACAGTACAGGCCGCACTCTTGGACTACGGCAAATATTACTTGTCCTCCAAGTTGCAGAATTGTTCGAATGCAGTCACGACAGAAGACATAACAACATGTGACGACCTGAGGCTCAAGGTTTCGGAACTTGGGCCCTTTTGCAATAACACGGATGACCTAGTTCTCTTGGCAAGACAAGCCACTGCTACTAGCAGTATTTCTAGCTTCCGTACAGCTTCCTCCTATTTCGACGTCCGCTCGAACCTGGAGCAAGCTCGATTTCTCATGGTTAATGGTGAAGAATGGCATTGCATGAAACCGGACAAAGTGTATGATGACATCATATGTCCAAGTGGATACTACAAGAGAACTGAGCACGAATACCTGAATGGATGTGCAAAGGCAGGGTTAGACTGTCACGGCAAGCAATGCTTTTGCAAACCTTGCATTAAGGCATTTGACGTGGATATTTACCACCTCAATGATAGCGAAACCGATCCTCATCTTATCGAGAATACTGTGGATTCACTTCCTGGATGTGCGAAAATGAGCATTTGTGGAGAGGTTCATCAGCGCGAGAGCCTAACCATGCGCATTTTCGACAATATGCGGAGGGACAATGCCAACGTGTCAGTCATTGTGCACGCCCGCAGCAACCAATACAATCTCCAAGTTACACGCATCCCCGGAACGTATGGATACGAGTTCGTCGTCAGGGATAATCAATACCGCACACAAGTGATTGACATTGTCATCAACGGCGTAGAGGCTTCCCAGTCGCCGATCCGAGTGATGATTCTTCCGACCGCTTGTGATGAACTTTATGGCCAAAGTAGTAATCGCGTCCCCGATGTTGAAGGTAACTGTGTGTGTGCTGGCAACACGTATCAGATGGGAAGCACTTGTATGAAGTCGTCAGCCTATTTCATGATCATATTCTCGGCACTCTTTGTCGCTGTTGGAATCATTCTTTTCTTCTTCCTCGGGTATAGAAAGAAGCAGAGTGATTCTGTGTGGCACGTCAATCCTGATGAATTACAAATCAACGAGCCCCCAGAAATTATTGGAGCCGGCGGTTTCGGAGTCGTCATCCTTGCACAGTATCGTGGCACAAAGGTTGCAGTCAAGCGAGTTCTTCCACCATCGAGAGTAGCCAAGAACAAGG
>SWEM01000831.1:0-11175 GCA_019593585.1 Nitzschia palea | reverse complement strand
GTACTTTCTAGGTCATGAAAACTAGATTCGAAAAGGCAATACAAAGAAGAAAATCTTTGTAAACGCTTTTTTCCGATATTTATCCTCTTGAGCTATCATTAATGTACAGGGTGGTAGCTATAGTAGCAACTTAAAAACCATAGATAAAAGTACGGCAAAACATCGTGACGTGGGTTGTATTCGAAATACAACAGGCAATACAACTTGGGGTTGTGGCAGACGACGTTAAATGACGTGGATGAGTACAAAAGAGATACACCAAATTGCGATTGTTTTTAATGCGTTGAATGCCTACGAAGGCCTACAGACAAATACAACGTCGGTTGTATTTTACTGATAACATAGTGGTGGTGGCTGGAAACCGCGTTGGGGGGCTAAATGTTGATGTGCTGGCTGCGACAGCGGTATGCACCAAGCACTGAAAATGGGGATAACACATCTGGTTACTACATACATAAAACAAAATGAGGGGTAAGAAAAAGCAAGAACAACCCACCACAAACAGAATCATGAGTGGTGGGTTCTTAGCAGCCAAGAAAATGTGTGGAAAACGTACTATTAGTACCGTGGGAAGCATAGTAGTATTCTATAGCTTGTCAAGTGTTCAATTGCTATCATGCCTGGCTGGTACTATTTTCAATTTTCATGGGCATTGATGCAAAGAGGGTAGGAACTGAATTTTGGACCTGGTACCATAGGTATGAAAGGGTCTATCACTGGATTGACGTCCAGACGTCATTCCCACGCACCTATTCCACACCGATGGATGACGATGGAAAAACGAAAAACGTGACTGTGAACACGTTGGTCCCTCGATAACCTTTGGAACCTGTTCTCAATGGGTAGAGGTCAGCTTTACGTTCATGAAACAGCAGCGCAACCATGACACATTTGGAGGAAAGTTTATTTGGAATACCGCTCTCGACACATCGCAATCGTCATGATGAATTGGGTGAATTTCCCTACGAGTTTCTCGTAGCTTCCATTTCCATCTTTTTTTTTCGGACAACGATTCCGGGATTGTCCTCCAAACAAGAGCCCGTCGCTCTACGGTGGTTCTTTGGGATACTTTTGGGTTTCCTGGTTTACAATAAGAGGTCATATGAGTTAATCGCTGCGGTAGAGATTTTTTCCTATGCGGTCCCTGTTTGTTTGTACTCCGGCTGGCCTTTGATGCCATTTGCGAGTTTCATTCGCCCACAATACACAAATCTCCTACGATTGGTCTTGATTGCTGTTAGCGCAGCTCTTTCTTTGGGTATTTCACACGTCGCTGCGACGGGAGAGTTATGGCAGTATTTACTCTGGTTTGTACCAACGCTGGTGTCAGACGCATTCACTTCGTTTATGCCGATAAGGGAGGTTCAAGCGGCGTATGACATTTTGGATCAGTTTGTATCAGAGCCTGGCTTGCTCAATTACCAGATCGAGAGACTTCTTTTTGTTACGTTTCATATTCAATTCGGCATTGGGTATCTTGGAATCGACTTCTTGAAAGAAGAACAACATCGAAGGAACCAACTTGTCCGAATGGACATGACGAAGGGTAGTGAAGATGCAGATGACGACAACAACAGTAGCAAAGACACAACAACTAACATGAAAAACAATGCGAAGACCAATGGACTACCTTCTGCTTCCAAGCGTGACGATGTAGCGAACAATGCATTGACGGAACGGCGAGTAGAGAAATCACGACGATTTCAACAAACAGCGGCACCTTTCATCCTTTACACGGCTGTGCCCTACATGATCAAAATAATTGCTTTTGGAAACTTGAATGCCTTTGCATATTCTTGTTTCAAGGACGATATTCACCGAACAGTTCGACTGTACGAGCTGTTTGAACACGAGAGCCATCTAGTTGCTGTTGCTGAGCATTCGGCCACGTCACCAGAAGGTATGTCTATCGACAATATAATGTGGAGATTTATGACTCGGAATTTGTTGCTTTGGTCCAGATGTTCTCACCCTAAACTCACTTTCTTGAATCCCAGCCTTTGCCACATACATGGACACGATAGTCGAGACAACTTATGATTTGTTTAATCGAAAGTTTTTCAGCCTCCCCAAAGTGATGTTGCTCCCGATGGTCATGGCACGACAACCTCAGATGATGATGCAAATCTTTCCCATTATATTTGTTTCTGATTGGCTCAAGGGGCGAGCGGTGACTTATATGACATCGAGAATTGAGCAATTGCAAAAGGAGGTTCAAGAATTAACGTCGATTCGATCGAAAGTTGAAGCTTTCGATATCAAGAACGCTGAACTACTTCAGCGAGCAGGTAAGCTACTAGGCAGATGAAGCCTCGATCACACGTGATTGCCGTATTCTGACAATCTTTCCACCATGTTGTCGACAGGTCCCATGTCCACAGACTTTACCAGGCGTCGCTGGGAAGATTTGACAGTACAAGTTCAAATGAAAACAGTGGTGAAAGATCTTACAACGAGAACAAAGGGGTTCTTTGCATTCATTCAGCGGAACTTTGTCTTTACTGTCCTTGTAGACTGTGCTCTTGCACACTTGATTGCGGTGGGAAAGATTGTCGCTGCCGATGTTTTTGTCTTTTCCCGCGCCATTGAGGATGCGGTGGACATGGCACTTATGAAGTCACGATCCGAAGCCGAGTTGGCACGGATGATGACTCAAATCGACAAAATGAAAGAGTTGGCAGTAGTCTTGGACAATGCCAAGCAACGCAACCTCATTCATTGCAATATTGCTCCTCCGGCGGTAGTGGAACAGGCTGTGGAGAAACATAGTTCCATGGTTGTCATTCGAAATCTCTTGTACTCGCGTGGAACAGCACTTGTTCGAGTTGATCACTTGGAGTTGCAAGCAGGTGTCTACGCGTTGACAGGAGCTAATGGTAGCGGAAAAAGTACACTATTCCGAGTCTTGATGAGCTGCAACACCAATGAGAGAAGTATTGACTTGCCATCAAGCATTACTCTTGCTACTCCTAACGACCCAATTATCGAAGTGGATGATATCGAACGATCTTCGTTGTGTGAGGCTGCCGATGAGATTGAGGAGAGTGTCAGTCAGGAAATAACTATATCACCAGAAGGGGAAACGACTGGCGAAGTGGCTGCGTCACACCTCGCTGAACCGCATCCACGCCTTTCCATTACAATGCCATCGTCTCATATCGTCGAAATCAGTCAGAACTTTTATTGGCCACTCTATACGAAACCGATTGAATGGATTTACCAAGAACACGTAACAGAGACGCGGTCTGATGAAGAAGTGCAGCAACTGGCCCGACGTGTTGCGGAAGAGTTGTATTCATTGGAGTTTTCACAAGCTGTAGAAGAGATTTCAAGCAACGACGACAACGAATCTGAAATTGATTCTACTGAAAAAACAATCCTCGCAATCATGGCTGAACTCCTTGAAGAAAAAGAGGATTGGTTCAGTGACATGTCAGGGGGGCAGCGAAGTAAAGTTGAACTTACCAGGACGGTCTTCTTGAAGGAGCAATGTCCTCATGTTCTCTTGGTCGACGAAACGATGGCGCCGTTAGATCCTCGATCAAAGGCTTTGGTTATGGGAAAACTGAAAGCATTCTGTCGAGGTAGTGTTGTAATTGTCATTTACCACACGGATGTCGGCCGAGAAATAGAAGGAGAATCAGGCAACGTGGTCGAATGTGTTCCAAGTAACGACTTCTTTGATGCCAACATTCACGTCGAGCACAAACTTATCCTTGTTCGACCAGTGTGCTAATCATTTGGTAATCTAACGGTAGTAGTTGGAAAAAACGGTTATTTCGCTTCACAGGCCAGATGCTGCTGTTTATTGCCATCAAGGTCCCCTTTAGTTGACGCAACTATATACTATTCTTCATACTCTTCATCATACTCTTCTTCAATGTCCTCTTCATGATGCCTGTGCCTTCGGCGCAAGCCATCCTGTCGTCCCCCGTGTATACTGCCATCGGCGTATTCGTCACGATCTATGGATATCAGCAACGGTGTTGCTCTGGAGACTGTCGGGTCAGGGGGCCAATCGTAAAAACGTTCCTTTCGGAAACGGAAGTAGGGAACGGCGACATCGCGAGGGATCTGATTGCGTCTTGTAGGCTTGGTGTTAGCATAGAATGCCGGTCGAGGTGAGTGATACAAATCCGCATCGATGACCTCCTCTGGATTATCTGGCTCATCGTCTTTTTTCTTGCCGAAAAATCCCACTTTCTTCTTCTTCTTGGCCTTGGCTTCTTCCTCCTTCTTTGCTAATGCCTTGGATTTTGCGTCAGCTTGCGCCTGTGCCGCTGCTTGACTTCCCAATCTCTTGGCTTCCTCCTTGTCCCGTTCCGCCTTTTCTTGGTCTTCAACCTCCTTTTCCCTGGCTCTTCGCTCCAGGTACTTTCGGACGGCAATATTCTATGCATGGGTGAGAATCACAAGGTGAGATTTGTCGATCTGCTGAAAAAATACATCGATGCGGAATAATCGTGACAACCTACCTGTGGTCCTAGAAGTAACATGGTTGACAAGAAAAAGAAGGTTCTCCAAGGAAAGATGAACAAAATAAACGCAAGTGTACACAAGAATGCAAATACCCAAAAGGTCAGATAAGGATCAGTCCAGGCTGTAATGTTGAACCCAATCCGAATGGCATAGACAACAATCCTGATCATGCGCATGAGCGGACCAAGAAACGACGATGTAATTCTTAGAATTGGATTGGGGTTTTTGTTCGGAATCCCAGCATCCTGTCGAATTCGTCAAAATTTTGTTTCTCCTTGGCGGTAATAACATCTGACGCTGGCCCTTTGGCATTGTAGTCTTTTCCCATCTGAAGGTGAGGTGGTGGAAAGTGAACATGTTCCACAGATATATTCTTGGTCGCTTTGTGAAGCATGTGCTCAACTCTGGATAGATGGACTTGAGGAGGAACTTTACGACCAGACTTGTCGCTGTTTTGTTCTGGACCGACCCTAATTCTTCGTGTCGTGCTGGCCTTGCCTGACTGAAAAATACGTCCCTTACCAGGAGGCGCGTCTTCATCATCATTATCGTCTTCTTCGTCACTATCCGCCATATCACCGTATGCATCGTCATCTTGATCCATCATGCCTTCTCCATCTCGCTCGCCCTGTTCGCTGTCATCCTCCTCTGACGATGAATCTTCTTCGCTTGCTTCTCCCTGTGCTTCTACAGGCGCTGTATAGATAGAAAGGCGCCTTGCCGTGCCTTGGTCATCCATTTTTGCAGCTACAAGGTAGGATCGTAATAGAGTGACAGCAATAGCGTGTTAGTAACGACATCAATATCAAGAGCGTCCGAGGAAAATGAACATGTGCAATGTGACACAAACCTTGTGAGCCGCCCTTGGTTCCTTTCTTTTGCTTGGAGGGAGATGCTGCAATGGCATCCGAAGCAGCAAATTTATGATACGTGAACCTTTCCGAAAATGGAAATTCTCTATGATTTGCCATTTCAATATCAATGAGCTTCCCGTCTTCTCCCATGACACTTTTCCTTGGCCGTTTCTTGACGAGAATGGGTTTGAAGTACTGCTTATTTCCTTTGCCATCTCGAACAAGACCGTAGAACACCTCCATGATGCTGAGTGGGCGATAGCCCAAATTTCCTGCTATAGCCACATTGTTTGCCCGGTAGTTCTCGTAGAGCAAGTAAATCAACCACCCAATAAAGAAAGGGGGTACAAGTCGGACAGAGTTAACGTAGACGCAATAGATATTGGTAGAGAATAGATAGAGACTCATCAATGGGTTCTCCCAGAGGATGCAGTCAACAATCGTAACCTTCAAAAGAAAGCGAAGATTTTGCTGATAGAGGTTGAACTCACGCATAGTGGCACGAAAGGCACCACGTGTATACTTTCCTGGAAAGTCTTGACCATGGACAGTGACTGCAACATTTCTAAAGGTCTTGGGGTCTCCACATGGAATGGTGGGTTGCTTTTTGGCTTGTCTTGAGAATGCCAAGGGATTACGTGGGCGCTTCAAGTAGGACAAGATGACGGCCCGTTCGCTGTACCAGTGCAACGAGAATCGAAGTCTAACTACTCCGCGGGGCCTTCGATCGTAAATAAAAGTAGAGGCCCGGATCGGAAAGGTAACATCATATTCCGTGTCGGAACGAAGCGGCGGTATATCAATGGCGACGCGTCCACAGTAGTTGTCCGCTTCACTCTTCTTGCCTGACTTGACATCAAACACTCCGACGAAGAGACGGGCATAGGCATGGTGAAGTGGAAAGACAGCCGCTCGCTTGGAACTTGATGGGAACATGGGACTTCGCGCACCAGGGATGATATCGGTAGCAAATGCACAATCCCCAACCACCAAATAGACTGAGACTTCGGCTTTGGTGCGGTCCAAGCCGACACAACCCAGGACTTCTACGCGCAAGGAGCCAATGCGACCATCCTCCTTTGGAGATCCAAAGTTTCGACGTACCATGTCGGGAACTTTGGCACGTCGTGTGGCCTTGGTCGAAGGATTCAAGTAGGAAGTCAAGAACTCAAACTCCTCCGAGGGTTGCATCATGTTTTGGTAGAGCTCCGTTTCGTTCATGTAAACAGGCTGGGGGAAAGCATGGAAGGGTTTCACACGGAACTTTTTGCTGGGATCACCCATAGAGTCCCGGTACGTTTGCTCCGAATCACGAAGTCCACCATGTCCATGTCCGTGCTTGTAACTCGTGCCCACACTATCCAGTTGAAATCCCCCGCCCCCACCGTACTCATCGTCCTCATAGCCCCCACCACGGTCTCGACGACTTTCGTGGTTAGACGACAGGTATTCCCCATCCACATCTTTTTTCTTTTTCTTCTTGCCCTTTAAGCGGAGTCTCATCTTTTTGATTTTCCTTTTCTTGCCTTCGCCCGGATTACCATCGTCGATGGGTGACTTTTTCTTTCGCCGCGGTTCCTCCATGCCATCGCGGCTCTTCTTTTTGCCGCCGCCACCAAACAATCCTCTCATGATTGTCTATATATATATACAGTATCGGGGGATCTCTCAACCAGTATATATTATATTGTCAATAGAAACAATCCACTTGGCCTTGGCCTGTTTCTTTTGGATTCGTACGTATTCAGAGGATTAAGTTGTTGGATCCCACGGCAGAAATGCTCTTGGAGGGAGGCGTGACTCTTTCAATTATACCTACTCCGCCGCGGTCGTTCCTTGGATGCCTATTGACACTAGAAAGTTTGTGAATGCCGTGTGAGATGAATCTAGGAGAGATGATGAGGATTCGTAACAAGAGAGAGAGAGGAAAGCCTGACAGTCAAACACTAGGTGGGCGCACTTTGTCAATCCATAAGATATACTCTTTTATCGTGTAGGCGGTTGGGCCCATCCATTTCATGAAAAAGATGGAAAAACAAGGTGCCCCGCTCGAGGGGACAAAGGAAAGGGGAGTGCACTCGCTGTTCCGGTGCTAGTACTACTCCCACTAACCCCTTCACTGGGTGGGTTAAATTCTTGTAGTCATTGCGGCTAATATACGGTTATATTAATGACTGTGACGGCAATAGAGCCTTCGCTAGTACCTGCACTTGTCAGTGCGGAAGCTATCGGTACAATTACCGGTAGTACCTCTACCAGTCTATACCAGGTACCTGCTAATAATAAGCAGTTTAACTTGCCATCCGTCATCTAGAATCGCTGTCCAATTTTCTTTTGTTGTAAAATGAGCGAGGGTAGTGACTATGTTGCGTCGAAAGATCCAATGGGTTCACACCACCGCTCCCCGCTCATGTGGCTAACAATGGAAGGCTTTCAAGATATATATCTAGTTTATGTTGAATCGTCTACCAACAGTTAAATTCATGTCTGAACAAACCTCGCAAAAAAATTCATCGCTCTATATATGCGTTGTCGTGCATTTCAACCAAGACATGCCAAAGTTCTCATCCCCATCATGACGGCTTGTAGTCAATGAATATTACTTTAATTCATCAACCACAGTGGGAAGCTTCGGCTTATGAACTCGTCGATAATTGTAATCATAAAACTGATCCAGTTGGTTGCGAATAACACGAGTCTTGCCCTGTCGTTCCAAGTTGGATCCGTAGTCTTCAAACGTGTCAAAGTTCTGTGTGATGCGGGACACGAGTTGCGGAAACCTGGGATCTGTTTTGGGACATGTTCTGATGAACAACAACATTAACGGAAAATTGTCAGATCCAACTCATCTCCGTGTACTTTGTTCTAGGGACAATAGTTGAAACGATAGAAACTTACTTCAAATATTCCAGCAACTCAGGGAACTCTCGTGCCCCACTTGGCAATAAGGGCCCTTCTCTGTATGGCAATCCTTCCCAGTCAAATCCCTTGAACCATGGATGTTGTACCACTTGCTTGAAACCATTTTCAAACTCTGTGCCATTTTTCGACGATCCAATTCGCGATTCAGGACCAGCCAAAAGGCAACTCAAAAAATCAATGCATTCGGGGGACAAATTGGCCTTGACATCTGCGGGCAACTCCAAACATTGTCTCCAGCGCAAGATTTTCCGACACGTGGTGACGGGGTCTTCTGCGTAAAAGGGGGTGTAGCCTACCAAGCATTCAAACATAATGACACCCAAGGACCACCAATCGACTGCCGTCGTATACGAATAGCCCGAGGCTCCATTTTGGGCTGCCAATACCTCGGGAGCAATGTAGTCTGGTGTTCCAACCGTTGAATACGCCATCTTTGAATACAAAACAATGCAAGGACAGAGTGAGAACAAACCATTCACTTTCCAGTGCATGAAACAAAGTGTTAGGTACTGCCGAAACAAAAGAACGTACCTCTCGTCGTGCTTTTGGAGCTGGCCCCTGGGAACGAGCCTGAGCACCGCCCGCATTCGGGATACCATCATCAATGGACATGGCCATTAGATCACCGGAATCACGATGTTTGCCGTGTCCGGGGGTACTTGTTTTACTTTCCCCAGCATCTGCGCCTGTAGACTCGGCAATCAAGCCTTGCTCGCGCATCATTTTCAAAACAAACTCGGGATCATCCATCGGACTAACTTCTCCAACTTTTTTGCAAAGTCCCAAATCAGTCAACTTCAAATGTCCCCTAGCATCTAGAAGCATATTGTCAGGCTTGATATCCCGATGAATATACCCCAATGCGTGAACACTGCTGATCGCATGGGCAGCCTCTGCCATAAAGAATCGGGTTACGGATTCGGAAAACGTGTCCTCTTTTATCAGTAAGCTCATCAAATCTCCACCCGGCAAGAACTCCATAACCATGTATAGGTGTGTTTCGTCAGTGAATGAGTAGTGTAACGCCGTGAGCCACTTGTTGTCCGCATCTGCCTTGGCCAGGGCCTCTCGTTCCGCCCGGACATGACCAACTTGGTTCTTCAATACCATCATTTCTTTTTTCATGCTCTTGAGAGCAAATATCTGAATCCTTTCTTCGTTGGCTTTAGATTTGGAAGTGTGACGAACCAATCGCACTTCTCCAAAGGCTCCTCGTCCAATAATGGCCAAGGATTCAAAGTCCGTCGGTGAGACCTTTTTGCGGGATTCCTTCTGCGCCAGCATTTCTTCGTGCTCGAGGCTACGTCGAAGACTTTGTTTCTTGTCTTCTGGCATCCCCACCATTTGGCGCTCCAGTTGCATTTTGCGGTTCTTGCGGTCTTCCTGTGAAACGAGCAAGACGACACACAACAATATCACACACGACAGGAAATACCATGGTTAGCTAAAACGAGTAAGGGGGAACAACAAGTACGACTCCCAACACTCGAACGTACCTGTTGACGCTTGAGACCCACGTAACGCTGGGATAAAATCTCCTTGGCGCGATTGGCGCGAGCCTCCATTTCCTTGTCGGCAGCCGCGACGGCCTCTTCGTCGGAAATAGGATGAGAGTTCATTGTGGACTGATAGTACGCTTTTCGAGCCAAAATATACTTCTTTCTTGCAGAACAAACTGTTAGTACTCCTAAAGGGGGTGTCCCAATTTCTCCTGACGAAATGGTTTCCACAGTGATTATGACTTGGCGGAAAGAGTCGGTAGACTTGCAACGATCCCGACAATGTCCAATGCAAATAGTAACGAGTAGTACAAGTAGCAGCAAGCTCCCCACGTATTCGTTGTGTTGTGGATGCGACCGGGCGTGTCCGCTGTTGCGACCCGTTGAACAGCGAAAGGAACCTTCTGGTATTGGATGATGACGCCGTTGGGACATGGGAATTGCATTTCAAGTCCACGCAAAGAGTGTTCGCATCCAATGAACGACTTCCTATTTTGGGCATTTAGGGAGATGATGTCGCACATGAACAATGTGAGTGCGTCCAAGTGTCGTTGTTACGGTTAATTTGTCCTCCACGACTTGTGAAGGACAGCGAATCACTGCAAGCCAGGTAGAATCTGTACCAGGCTCTACGGATAGTAGAAATTGCGCGTACCTGGTACCTACCTGCATCCAACGCCTGGTTTCACAGAAAGAAGATCAGGCGATCCCGAAGTCATCTAGTTCTAACTAACTATAATGGTAGATTGACAGTAAACATGAATGCTCGCACATAAATCCGTTGCTAGCAATAGCGATTCTATGTCTATTTTATCGTGGCTCGCTATCCTCCATCCTTGTAGATGAAGGTGTGTTTCAACAACCATTGATACCAGTTGAACTGGCTATGGATGCAACTAGTAACGACAGGGAAAAGTGTCATAAAGGTTTACCCCCGCTTTACATGTAGTCATTTCATTGTGCCATTTAACTATTCAATGAAGCGGGGGTTCTAAGGTTTTACTACAAAAAGTCAAAATATCTCTAGCAATCCCGCTTCGTTCCTGGTTGTCTCCCTGCCTCTTTTCTCCCATTTTAAAGCTGTTGATTCCATCCCCCCGACGCCTTTATTTCTTTTCGGGAGGACCTTCTGGGGTTGGATAGACAATGCCTTCATCAGCTAGTGGATTCGCGTGAATGGTAATGCCGGTGATTTGGGGTGGATCGACCGGAGTGGATTTATCCTTCAAGGGAAGGCGTTCCCATTTGTCAAGGGTTGCAAATCCGTCAATGACCTGTCCAAACACGGTATGCATATTGTTCAAGTGTGGTTGAGGCTCGTACAGAATAAAGAATTGTGACTTGTTGGTGTTGGGGCCCCGATTGGCCATACTGAGACGTCCTCGACGATCATGTTTATTATTGGGATGAAATTCATCTGG
>SWEM01000830.1:0-11180 GCA_019593585.1 Nitzschia palea | reverse complement strand
TCTGAACGCCTATGCCAAAATTGCCGACATCCTTGGACGTGCCATCACAAGCTCCACACCTGCTCCAGTACCAGCTCCGAGGGTGCCTGCTCCAGTACCAGCTCCGAGGGTGCCTACTCCAGACTCGGTTCTTGTCACGGCTCCAGCTCCAGCTCCTGCTTCAGGCCACATCGCCCACTACTTGGCCCACTCCATGCAACATGATCCCACTGTTGCAGGGAAAATGCACAACCCTGTTACAGGCCGCCCAGAGACCATCGACTCTCTGCTCAATGGACCCGACAAACATATCTGGCACAACTCTCTCACCAACGAATGGGGTCGATGCACTCCAGGCCTCTCTGGAAACCGTTCAGCAATCATCCGCAACAGCACCATGTTCTTCATTCGCCCAAACGAAGTCCCTGCCGGCAGAAAAGTCACCTATGCCAACTTTGTCTGCACCATGCGTCCAGGAAAGTCAGATCCCTGTCGAATTCGAATGACAGTTGGCGGTGACCGCCTCGATGCTTTTCAAGATGTTCGGTCCCCTGTCGTCGGCATTGTTGACACAAAACTTCATCTCAACAGTGTCATCTCCAATGCAAAACATGGTGCCCGCTACTGCACCGCTGACTTGAAAGATTTCTTCTTGTCATCAGACATGAAAATCTACCAGTACATGCGGATTCATCGCCGCTACATTCCCCAGGAAGTCATCAACGAATACAAACTTTCTGGCCAACACTTTGATTCTAAAGATTATGCATACCTTGAGATCCGAAAAGGCATGTATGGTCTCAAAGAAGCTAGTGTCCTCGCCTATGATCAACTTCGCGCTCATCTCGCACCCTATGGCTATGCTCCTGTGCGCTTCACCCCTGGACTCTGGCGTCATAACAAACGCCGCACCACGTTCACACTGGCTGTCGACGACTTTGCCATCAAGTACTACCATCCTTCTGACCTGGATCACCTGTTCAATGCCCTTGAGGTCAAATACGTTCTGACCAAAGACCTCTCAGGCTCTACCTATCTCGGCCTAACTCTTGCTTGGAACTACGAAGACGGCTATGTGGACATCTCCATGCCACAATACGTCGCCAAGGCACTGGCAAAATTTCGCCATCCCCCTCCGCGGGTACCACAACACTCCCCCCACCCATGGACAGCACCGGCCTATGGCCAAAAAGTCCAATTTGCAACGACCGATGCATCACCGTTACTTGACGCTCGAGCCACCCAACAAGTTCAGGCCATCGCTGGTGGCACTTTCCTTTACTATGCTCGTGCTGTCGATTCCACCATTCTTGTCGCTCTCAATGAAATTTCCAACCAACAAGAAAAGCCTACCATGCTCACTAGTGCTGCCTGCAACATGTTACTAGATTGCCTGGCCACCCATCCAGACGCTACTGTCAGGTTCTACGCCAGTGACATGATTCTGCATGTCATAGCCGATGCGGCATACCTAGTCCTTCCAAATGCTCGCAGCAGTCGCTGTGCAGGACTTTACTTCCTCAGCAATGTCTCCACCACAACACCCCCCAATCCAAGCCCAAATGGTGCCATCCATGTTCTCTGCAAAACTCTTCGCGGAGTCCCATCCTCTGCAGCCGAAGCCGAAACTGGTGGATTGTTCCTCAATGCCCAAGAAGCAGTACCCATCATCACAGCACTAGAAGAAATGGGCCAAACTCAACCAACCACCGGTACACCACTGGAAACTGACAACTCCACTGCTCATGACATCCTCACGGCCACGGTGCGCATGAAACGCTCCAAAGCCTTCGACATGAGGTATCATTGGCTCAAAGATCGCATCGCTCAAAAACAGTTCAACCTCTAGTACTGGGCACCAGGAAAGCTCAACAAGGCAGACTACCATACTAAACACTTTCCTCCTGCCCACCACAAAACCAAGCGCTACCAGCCCTACTGACTACAAGCACCTACTACTACTACTCATCTAGTCAACATCCTGACGTCACATCTGCGAGGGTGTGTTGCTCCACGTAGCACCCAGTGTCATACATCCATGACGTCAGCTGCCATCTGTTCCCATTCCCGTGCGAACAGCCGGACCATGTCCGATCGCAGTCGACTAGCTCTACCGGTAGAGTACTCATTAATCTACTAAGCTGCGCTTTATCGATTTACTCGTACTCAGTGACAGTTAGTACTCTTTGCTGTCACTACGTCATCATCCGCCAAGACACAAGAATATATTAAAAATATCGCATGCAAGTTTTGTAGTAGGAGCTACGATAATCCGAAAATAATCCGAAATTCAAGTTTGATTTCAACCCAAGAATAGCTATTTTCGTTATTTTCGGATATTTCCGACAATAAGGAGGCCTGGGACATGGGGGAAAGGTGAGAAAAATTGATGAAAAGATGTTGTTTTCATTTTTTGGTGAAAATCACAATGGTAACTACGTTAGTATGAAGGTAGGCTTCCCGACGTCGAGCTTGGACAAAACTTTTATACATGCCCATACAAAAACATACATGTAGCAAATAAAACATATGGGAACTATAACTGTAAGAAGCGTTTCTCATTCCGTTGTGATCAATGCCATCGGAATAGCCGTTATCCATTCGTTATTTCATTGTGAGTCGACGGTATGGCAGTCAAAGCACCTGGTACAAGTACCAGTAGCTTGTGATTTTACCTGGTACAAGGTACAAGGTATTGTAATTGTACCTGGTACCTCTTACCTCGTACCGTACCAATGCCGGTACCAAGTACAAACGTTGCCGGGGAATTGTGTCATGTACCTGGTACGGATGAGTAGTACCAGGTACGAGGTACCGGTAAATCACACGTTGCTATTACCTGGTACAAGTACCAGGTACAGGTACCAGGTATGTCCTTATTTCGAAGCGTCATGTTAATAACTCCCAGAATTCCACCGGTTCCCCATTAATCATTCGACGGGCGGCAGTCCTCTCGAACCCGAGATATCGCCTTGGGTCCGATTCGGTCAAATTTTCAATCTTTGTTTTTCCGGATCGAAATGACCCTTGTCGCGACAATAACAAGCTGTAATTCCGGTGAGCCTTATGAATGACGATTGGAAGTTCAAAGGGAGGCTATATATATAAAACACATTAAAAACACTTCGATGATTTCCTGCAAAAATACACTTTTGCAACGAGTTACTCGAACTCTGTTTGACTTTTGAATCAATTTACAGTAACTCATGTTTCCCCCAAGTCGATTTTTACACGAAACACTTGATCTTCAAAGTAGCTTTATTCCAGACCCATGCATGCAAAATTAAAAGTATCGCGTGTAAACGAAAGCTGAATACTAGTAATATCATTTACATTCTTGACTCTATGAATTGAGTACAAGACCCATCCATAAATCGCTATCGAAAAACCCTGTAAAATGAAAAACTCCAAAAATCATCGATTTGAAACATCCAAATCTCAATAGGTGCTTTATCAAATAAAACATTCTATACATGTATCGAAAGATCGTCGTGTATCCTTGTGTTTAACTTCCTGTACTCGAATTTTGGTTGTAGCGATGAGAAGATATCGCATGTCAAAGTTGGGAATTTCGCCCATTGTCGAGTTTTCGGTGCAAAACAGTAAATCATGTTTCGCATCTTTCAAACCCTGTAAAAAATTTTACAGTGCATTGAAGTTAAGCAAAGTCATTAAGTACCTCGTAGAACATTCGTCACTTAGAGGACTTCTGTCCATTAAACAAGTTCCAAGTGAAAGGTCCTCGTCTTCTGAAGCTCAATCTCGGTCATTTTCATCGCGGTTACTCGTAGTCTTGCTTTTCCATGATTCGCACCGCATTCCGGATAAATTCATCGTCACAGCGGTGTAATATCACATTGGGCCAGTCTTCTTCTCTCTTGGATCGTTAATATGCCTTTCGACACGACACTGGTGCAGTCTGCAGTGGAATGGTATTTCGATAGCCTGTCTCTTCATGGTGAACTGTGCCTGTAAATGCAGGGTACAAGTTCCACGTACCTGGTACCAAGTACCGGTACATTCCGGACTGGTAAATGGTACCAGTAGTAAATGGTAGTACCAGGTACGTGGTACCAGGTACATTTACTACAACCAGGTTCATGTGGTGTGTCTACAAATGGTACCAGGTACAAGTACCATGTGTACCTAGTAGCAGGTACCTGGTACGTGTAAGTGGTAGCGTTCGACCACACAGGAAACGAGACAAATGAACTAACCATCGAATAACGACTAGTCTTAAGACATTGGCATGAAGCCATCACAACGGATTGACAGGACTTTATTTTTTTTTCATTCTCTTATACAGACATTCATAAAAGCATTTTCCATCATTCATGGCTTGTTGCAGGATTCGGTGGTACGTTCATATGGCAGTTATCATCGTGAATTTCACCAAAAAATGAAAATAACATCTTTTCATGGATTTTTTCCACCTTTCCCCCACGTCCCTGATTCCGACAGACTGTACTTTTTTGGACATTATAGAGATGCCCACTATCTAAAATAACGTAATGGATTTCTCCGAACAAGGCATTATACAGGATACCCATATTTTGCGTATTTGTTAAGTAAGGCCCATGTTAAATACTAACGTGAGAACGTCGTTTTACCAAATTCCCCAATTAGTATTTACCGGTATTTTCCAGCGCGCCGGCCAGGAGCTAAATTTATCTCTGGCTGTATGACGGACCATACGTGCTTCCCATTCACTCATAAATTAACTGTAAATTAATTCGTTCAATCATTAGCTCACCAAAGTTTCTCCACACAGTGTGTCATTCATAGGTTGTACCTGGTAACAGTAAAGCGATTATTTCATGTACCTGGTACCTACTTTTTTTTCTCGTTGTGCCCATGGGAGATGAGTAGGGGTGATGGGATAATGGTCAAAATTTCACAGCACAAACCACGCAATTATCAAAATAAGCTTTTGATATCCAGCTTGTGTTTGAGACTTGTTCCTCATGCGATAGATGATTCCAAAAATGGACTGCAATCGATTTGTTGCTCACGATCAGCCCACTCGGTCCGAAAAGTTTTTGGTATTCCGGAAAGGCTACAGGAAAGAATGTCTCCTTGTCTACAGCCGAGACACACGAGTCTGCATCGCAGTTTTTCCGAGGCCAGGACTTGAAAATGGCAGTCACAAGGTCGGGACCGGCTCCTGTCCAATTGTCTCTCTGATAAGTTGCGATCAAGTTTCTCATGCATTCTTCAAGAAAGACATGCCCTTTCTCAAAATGGGAAAGAGCGTTGTTAAGAAATGCATCTTGGTCCTGCCAGCACAGGGTATTTTTGAATCCATGAAGTGGATGAAGCAGTAAAATGTCCGTGTCTACGTACCAGCCCCCGTACTTCCAGAGGGCGACGAGGCGGAAAATATCCGTCATGTGAGAATACCAGTATTGACCCTCCATAACGTATTGGGAAGTCTCCTCCATCCAACCTTCGAGAGGAGTGCCAATAAAAAAGGTCTTCAAATATAGGTTCCGATGGAGCACGTTGCATCCAGCGCCTTTCAGAACGCTGAGGTAATTCAGAACGTTGGCACCGTCCAATTGACCGTAAGTGAAGACATAGATTTCATGTTGTATGTGGTTTTTGCATATGCTCTCAATAGCCATTGTAGGTATCCGACTTTTTAGGCTCACTGAACCCTTTGTCAAGAGAAAGAAGAATCTACTTTGAGAGGATGATGATGATGATGTGTCGGCCATAAATGTTGCATCAGGCAAGCTCAGCTCTTGTTGGAGTGTCTTGTAAAGCTTAAAGGCTGTATACTCATGCAAGTGCCGTGTAGGATAGTAGTTTATATCAAGCTTGCCACAAGCACAGTTGCCGCGCAGCCTTTCCATTCTGCAGGTTTCTTCGCCTGTGTGGCTGCATCGTGTAGCACACGAACCACGAATGGTGACTGCCTGGTGATCGCCGAAATCTTCCCTGGCTGCTTTAACGTACTTTATGCCCACGCTATTACTGGAATTCTCAAATGGAGCCATGACTCTCGAAACCATAGTTTCGGTCACATACTGTGGAAAAAGTGATGAACTACCCGAATCCGTTACTCTGGAAGTCTGATAAAGGAATACGACATTCGCCTCCGCCCCCGTCTTGCCTATCGACAATAGGCGCAGTGTGGATTCCAAGAGGCGCTTATGAGACGCTATCCAGTTGTCCTGTAGGCTACTTAGTACTCGACTGGACGTCTGACGATCTATCCGAGAAAGTTTAGCTTCGTGTGGTTCTCCATCTTGACAGTACATGTTGCCGCATTGAACCTGGCACAATGTGCTGCTTTCTGAGCGTCCACTCATGGCTTGCACAATGACGGATCTTGCGTTCATTAGCAAAGTCTTAATCGTGCGTGCTTCTGGCAAACTATGCTTAGAGTGAATCATATCCAAGTAAAAGCTCGCCCCGGCACCTCCATAACCGATTGTCACGACAGGCAGATTGCTAAAATACTGCAGATAGTGTAAATATGGATATTGAGACTGAATTCCCATGGTTTGTGCTGCCCCAATGGCAACGATGTAGGATTGTTTCCTCAATATGGTAACTGGGTGAAAACTTCTGATTTGAAATGTATGCCCGTCTTCCAGCTGAAAAATCTGGGAGCGATACCAGTCCCATGCAAATGCACATCCAAAAAGTGATGAATACCACGTGTACGTTCCAATATGGTGCTCCAACGTTTGATTGAACGTGCAATCAGGATGTGTGCCTCGGTAGCCGTCACTGAGAAGTTCGCCAAATCTAACATCGGGATCTTGGTCGTAACCATGAGTAGCTTGATCGCAAGGTCCGGAGATGCATTTGGCAACTACATCCTGGGTCAGGATGTCAGATGAAAAATCGCTGAAATGGACCATGCTGCGGTCATTATTACGAAGTCGCTCCAAAAAACGCTCTTTGCGAAATCATACAGCTGCAAATCTAAAGCGCAAAGCTGCCGTGCTTTCTCGAAATCAACACTATCATCGGTCGCACGGTCTGTTCGTCGCGTGAAGTTTGAAGGGGTGAAACGACTATCAATATTTCCAAACGCATCTAGAAACAGCGCAAGAGATTCATTCATGTACTCATGGATCCCGAAAAACCGTAGGCTCAGAAGGTGTATTTTGGCGACCTTCAACATTTCCTCCTCACTTTCGTACAACGTGTCCCAGTCAAAATCTCCGATGCCAGCCAGCATTTTGACTTGTCTGTTTGCGGCAAACCTCCGAACCATTGGATGATCGAGAAAATCTCCAAAATTCGATATTGAGCAAGGTAGCGAATAGTCCCAGGCCCAAATCTTCCCCGATGGATCAAGAGAGCAGTTGCTTGTCATCCGACCTGTAACCCATTTGTACTCACTATAGATGCGATCTACAGGATCCCTGAGCAAGCTGATGAAATTCACCTTGTGCCGATTGATTGACGGCACTCTTGCAAAGGCAGAATGAAGCTCAAACCAGTCCGCGTGGACAGCGTTCATCATCATGTTACGACAACCGTTTATAGCACACCGTGCAACGCAGTCCATCTGTGAACATGGCGGTCCATGCATTGAGAGCGCGGCGCGCGGCGCCCGGTGCTGACAGCGACATTCGCCCCAACCACAGGGGCAACCGTACTGTGGTAAATTCAAGGAATCGGAAAAGAAAGTCGACCCAGTTCGAGGTATCCGAAGAAATACTAGCCATTGATCGTTGGCGGAAGTTCGCAAGGAGGCGTTCGGTAGCACCGACGGAAGTACCGAAAGACACGTAATGCCTTTCGCTACAAACGCCGGTATAGGAGAAAAATGCGATTCCAAATCAGGACGCCGATGATAAAAAGATAGATTTTGCTTTGAAATGAAATATTCATCCTTTTCTGTTCGCTAAAATGATGACTGTAGTGTCGTGGTCCGTATCTGCACGTGCAGCTGCAATCGGGTTGTCGATTTTGGTGATGTCAAAGGAGCTATACCACACTTTAATAAAAAAAGGGGGAAATTACAAAAACGTTAAGTAATATTGCCCACTTTCGAAAAAGCATTAATTTAACTGTAAATGCGACATAAGGGCATTTGGGGTGGGCATTCTCCAACATTAATGGGCATTTTGCAACATTACCGATATCCGGTTGACCTGTCCCAGATGGGACACGTCAATCTATTTGGCGACACTCAACGGTCACTAACTTTACAACAAAACAGAAACACACAATTCCGAGTTAGATGCATGTAGTTTTGTATGTTATTCAAGTGACTATGTAGTTTGATTGGAAAAGGTTGGATTTTGTAGATTGCCCTTACAACCTGCAAAGTGTAGAGAGTTTTTCGCGCCGCGAAATTTTCATACGAGGGCGAACCGATATTGTGACGGGCCAGATCTTCCGACCATGGACACCAATCAACCTGTCCCTTTGAATGAGCAACCACCCACCCGTGCCAGACGACTTTGTGGCATCTGCAAGACGCCTGGGCATGATCGCCGCAACTGTCCTCACAAACCAGCGGAAGTAGTCACGGAAGTGGTCGAAAATCCGACCAACCAACAGAATCGAGTGAGTGAGAGGGTCATACCGCCCCCTGCGGCTCCACCACCACCCCCAGCGGCTCCCAGGGTGAACTGGGATGAGTGCCTGTACGTTCTTTTCGACTTGGAGACCACGGGATTATCACGCGACAACGACGACATAATTGAGTTGGCTGCGATGGTTGTCGGCAGCGATTCCATTATGATTGAAGACGGCACCTTCCAGGCTTTTGCCAAGCCCAGAAAACAAATTTCAAACTTCATAACAATGCTTACCGGTATTGACAATGAGACAGTGGCAACAGCACCGTCTTTCTCGACCGTGGTACGGCAATTTCTTCGACTTTATCAACACAAATGTCGATGCTGTCGAGACAACGACGGGGAAAAAAATTTCGCAAGTCGTTCTTGTTGTACACAATGGTCATACCTTTGACACTCCCTTTTTTCTACAAGCTTTGGAGAGAGAGAAGCTTTCAAATTTGTGGCTAGAAAACAACAAACTTGGGTATGTTTTGAATACCTTACCGATTTGCAGATATTTGTACTCCGATGAGTCCCCTGACCATGCAAAACCAACCGACAATAAGCTTCCGACACTCTACCAGTTCTTTACTGGTATGGAACTGGAAGGAAGTCATCGTGCCCTAGAAACGAGATGGAATACCCTTTTTATACCATTCCAGCAACTTAGTCTTGACGAGACTTTGTTGCGTGCCTTTGGCCGCATGAAGTTTATGGTTCGCATCATTTCAAAAGCCGCTCGTTATAGCATCAAACTCAACGACGAGCTATGTCCTGAAAGTTTTAGTGTATACTGGTAAATATACATACCAGGAAAGTACTTCGGAGTCCTTGAAGAAAACAGTCCAGGTTGTGCAAAAGTTGGTGGAACCATTCCGGGGTTCTTTTAGAACGGTTTATGTGGACCGTTTTTATACAAGCATAGACTTGATCAAAGAGTTACACGAAATGCAACTCTTTGTGACAGGAACGGTTGTTTCGAATCGTGTCCCCAAGACTGTCACGATTGCAAAATCGTCAAAGCAGTTTAAGGAGATGCAGAGAGGTGATGTGGTGAGACATGTCTTTAATTACAGAGATAAAAAGGGAGAAGTGCAGAAGGCAGGACTGGTTCTGTGGAAGGATAGGAATATCGTTTACAGCATGACGAACGACACAACTACGTCGACGATGGACACATGCACGCGAAGAGGACAGGGAGGATTGGTCCAAATACAAAGACCTACTGTAATTTCAAGATACAACACCTATATGGGCGGTGTTGATGTTGCAGACATGCGGAGACTACATTGCAGTTCTACAATAATGGGCCAGAACCGGTGGTGGCTAAAGTTGTTTTTCTACCTCTTGGATGTCGGGACATCCAATGCACTGGTCCTCTATAATGAGGCAATGAAGGGAAAGCAATCCCCCCTGAACATTGTGGAGTATAAAACCTTGCTTGTGGAGTCACTGGTGGGTCAAAAATTGAAAGATTTGGGTCGGGACAAGGATGAAGCAGTCGAGCACACCATGGTGAAACTACCAGGTGCAAATCGACAAAGATGCAGTTATTGCGCCCTCACTGGCAAACACAGTCGCACCCGATTCATGTGTGGTGGATGTGGTGTGCCATTTTGTAGTATTGGTAGTGGCAAAACGACGAAAGATTGTTTTGCATTGGCCCACGACAACGACCAGATCCGAGAAATTTGCGCCGAGAAGTATGAATCGCAACAGAAGCACACAACAAAAAAAGACGTCCAAAGAGGAGGCGGATCGAATAGCTGATGCATTCTTGTAGATGATAATGACAGGTAGTAAAAGAAATGACCCGAAATTGACGTAGTAATAAGTGTTTGATTGTTGTTTGGGTTTTGGCCATGGTGAGAAATGAAAATTTTGTGTACGGATGTACCAAAATGTGAACGGGAGAAAGTAGCCGCTTGGGACAGGTAGGGGGGTATTGGATATCGGTTAATTACAGAATGCCCAACAATAATTTAGAAATGCCAACCGTTATATGCAACATCAACATAAAAGCCAACTTAATGGTTGTTTCCTGTCACGCCGAAATATCTCCGCAACTTCCCAGTACATTCTCCACGCAACAGACAAGTTTTGCCACAATAACATCGAAGATTTGGTTTATGTTGTTTTTATCCGTTCTCCATCATTTCTCGTTAGATCTCTCTGCTAATTGGTGCAATCTAATGTGCCTCTATCATAGTAACAACCAGGATCAAAAGTTGGAGATAAACTATCACAATGAAGTCAATTCATGCCCAAGTCCATTTCGTTTGATGTAATGTGCTGCCATGTACAAATGTACATGAAAAACTGGTACAGATCCGATATCTGGGGCTCAAAAATGTCTTCTTGTCTGCTTCATTTTGAGTTTTCGTGTCCCAGTGTCCTGGTTGCTGTAATAACGTGCTGCCGTGTACACGTATACACGAGTTTTCGTGTCCCATTGTCCTGGTTGCTGTAATAACGTGCTGCCGTGTACACGTATACACGATTTATTGGTACTGCAATGGTAACTCAGGTCCTTAATGTTGCAAAATGCCCATTAATGTTGGAGAATGCCCACCCCCAAATGACACTACTATTGAGGACCTTTTTTATGGGTTGTGGCCGGTGAAATAAGGTTATACTAGTTAGTATAGCTTGTGAGGCCGGTATAATACT